>SMDT01003315.1:0-241225 GCA_005392925.1 Aquilaria sinensis
ATAGGATATTTCTTTAATCTTGGTTCAAATTGCCTAAGGGGTACTAAATGTCTAATGAAAAGTTTGAGAGGCAAAAAGGACTTAAAGAGTAGTATTTATAAATAAATCTTGAGGAGCGAGGTTTATAAATAGAGCCCGAGAAGCAAAATTCACAAACAGAGCTAAAAGAGTAAAAGTTAAAATGCACAGTAGGCTACTTAAGAGTAGAAACCGAAATGCCCAAGGGGCATGCTCAAAAGGCCAGAATTTAACGGCCCCTAGGGGCCGAATCACTTAAGGGCCAAATGTGGCACTCTAAAATCCTTAAGGAGTCCTTCACCCACTAAAAGCTCCCTTTGATGCCTAGCACTTGAGGCCTAGGCAAATTTGCTCCTTTCCCTAAAAAGATCTACAAACAAAGGTCATCGAGGATGCTTTAAGAAGACAGTTAAAGCTCTTAAAACATCAGCCACACCTTCTTAAGACTAATAAAGACTCCCAAAGTTACTAGTAAGTATTGTTGGGTTTCGGGAGCCAAACAAGCGCAGTAGAATTTAATCGAAACCGTCTTGGATCCAAGTGAACACAGGGTGAACCGGGTGTTCGAAAATTTTCATGCCTAATTTTTCGGTTGAGATCTCTCACTCAACTGTAGAGTCGAATTACAAAAAAAAACAAACCTTGAATAGTTGACATGTTTTCAACGGTTTCTATGGTATCCACACGAGACTCTCGGGATCACCGCTCTTCCACCGCGTCCCGGCAGATGCTTTTCTCTTGCGCTCACAATGCTAGATTGCATCCTCCCAGGAATTGCATGAGAAGAGTGCGGCTGTCCTTTTGTGAGGCTAGGGCAAGGAGACCTATGAATTTCTCACTAAAAGTTGTATTTATAGTGAGACCGATTCAACTTTCTAGGCCTAATGGGTTTCAAAGGCCTAATCTAATTAGGTTTTAATTTTGGGTTTAATACTGGCTCAACTATTGGGCCCATTATTAATATGAGATTATTGTTAAACCAAAACCCAAATTATTAGCCCATGCACTCTAATGATCCAAAATAGATCTATGTGTGCGACCCAATAGGCTCTTATCACGTTGGCAATGATCATAAAATCACATTTATGATCATAAGCAGAGAACAGTGTCTAGCAACACATCATTCCTACCCAAGTGATAAGATGGTCGGTAATTCCGATTAAACGCGTTTTTAGGTTGATCCGGTAGCGCGAGTAGAGGCCAGTTGTCCCTTGGTCCCAGAGGATATCAAAGGATAGGTAGGAGAGCAGGGAATATGTCGACTCGTTGTAGTAGGCTCACTCTTTTTTTTCTTTGTATTAGACCAAGTAGACGCGCAACGTAATGACTGGGGTTTGGAGGGGGGTGAGCAGTTTATCGCGGTAGATCAACTCAGGTCCGAGGGGCTGGGGATGGCCATGGGCATTTCTCTAGGAGTCGTCTCGAGGCGTGTAGTACAAGAGGCACGAAGATGTCACTCACGTTACATAGCTAGAATAGAGCTCATCTTGATCATACAAATCCATCCGCATGATATGTGACATACCCAAATGACCTCCTTCAAGTTCACTCATTTACGAGCAACAAAGGAAAATATCAAAATATATGACTCACATGTAAGAAACCTTGATGACCTTAGGTCAAAGGGCTACATATACCATGATCACTATGAGTATCACTTATGACACTCATATAACAATCCATGTAGTGTTCTCATGGTGGGTCGGTCCAGTACACAAATTCTCCAACTTGTACCCATATGTAGACTACATAACTCATATTAGTCTCCACATATGCTAGTCCTTATGTATTATTGCAACTCGCTCTACAATAATACTAAACCAGGGACATTTGAGAATATCATTATTCTAAGGTTACAATTATGTTTATTACATTACGCAGAAACAAAACAACAAACATAATTGCTAGATTAATGCCATAATAAAATATCATGACTCAATGTGCAAAAAATACAATCATCTCATGATTGGCTTTTTTGGCACAACACTAACAGGTATTCCTTAAGGGACAGTGCCATCTTTCATCAGGTTTGCATGGACTCTTAGAGAACGAATAGAGTTCGTTAAAGGGATGGTACAAACTCTTAAAGGGAAATGAATCCTACTTATTGAGGAAAGTTAGCATATGTAATGGTGACATTGGTTGTTATGTTCAACAAACCAATTTGAATAGGCTAATGTATTGTCCTTCTATTAAGGAATCATTATGCCAGAGGAACTAACACAATCTTTTTAGAAAGAGATTATTCCTTTGCATGTGGACAGGGACCAAGACAAGGCCTAACAAGAGGAGCATCACAAATGCAATAAAGGCCAGGACGATTTGTTATAGAAGACCCGATTGCATAGAGGCCTACCTACATAAGGCTAAATCACACTTTGTATGCTCATCAACATTTCAAGGGTCCTCACATACTCATTAGATTCATCAAGGACCCCTAACCACAAAAAGGGGGTTATTGATACGAATAACTCGGAATGGACTTGGCAGATATTAGGTTGTTCGACCAAAGATTCGCTAGAGCAAAATAGGCCTGACCAAGCTAATATGTGCTTAAGAATTAGTGCACAAGTCCATTAAGCTTAATTATCTGCTATAAGTACAAGAAGTATCTCCTTCATTATGGTCAATACATACTATGATTCTTTTACTGACTCGAGCATTAAAGAAGCCTCCCCGAGGTCATATTTACGATCTAAACAATTTTTTTCTTTGTGTCTTTTTAGGGTAATGTCCATGGGGTCAGTTAGCTTGTTTCTATATCCTAAATAGGCACATGACCTTAAGTTTGACCTATCAAACTACCTAATCTCATATTATGTGTTCCAATTGGAAACTTTTCATCCACATTAAGCCTAATGAAAAATGCTGAGGTGACATAAAAAATCATTAAAATAAATTTTAAAATGACACTTCTAGTCTTGATAATTTTTATATTCATAATTGTAAACCTTCAACTTTTAAATCTACTATTTATGCCCCTAATGCAACGAACCTCTCTCTTTAGCTACCTCTGCCCCTTAATGCTTTTGCTTCCCCAACACTCACTAAAGGAGAAGCCAACCACATCTCGAACTACCACTATGTACCATGTTCTTCCCCTCCCTATTGCCCACACCACCATGTCGACGACCATCTTAAAAAAGAAAAAATTTTGATTCTTTTCCTCATGTCTGCCTTTAATCCTTTTTGTTCTTATTCCTTCCATTGCTAGCTATTTGGCATGTCTTAGCCCTTTTTCTGTTCTCTAGTTTAGCAAACAATTCATCCTTCTCCCTATAACTCGACCAAGATGGGTTACATTAATGATGACTCTGGGTGATATTACGGTGTCTACATAAGACCCATCCATCACCGTTCTTTGGCTGTAGAAGTGTTTCGTGAGCCAAATCTGGAGCACCTTGAGCTATACCATAAATCTCTAGGACAGGCTTATCCACATAAAAAATTGAAGATCCAAATCGGGAACCAATAGTTCTGGAAACTTCTGGTAAAGATCGAGGTTCTCAACTTCCTGATGGGTGCTGATGACTTCCTCCACCTGGAAGCTTCTAATGTCGACGATTCTCATGAGGGAGTGTAGAGCTCATCTCGGAATTGAGTGAGAATCAGAGAGTTGAGGGTGAAAGTGGAGGAAGGAAGAACTTGTCCTTGAATGATTCATGCTAAAGGTATTTGAATTCTGGAGAAAGCCTGGATGATGGCTCAATTGGTAGGTGTTCCCTTGCCTTCCCTCTCTAATTTTGATGGTTTCTTCATGAGTCTACTATTTTTCTTTGCCATTTTTTTGCTTGTTCCATGTGATTTGCAAGATTCTGGTTTCTATTTGTAATTGTTGGAGGATGGTGTGGTCAAAATTTCTAATTGGAGTACTAAAAATAAAATTTCGATTGGTTTGACTTCAAGAAGATGGTTGACCTCTAGGTTTGCAGCCGTTCAATGCGAAAGCTATGTTAGAGAAAGGCAATGATTACTTTGGATCTATTTCATATAGCACTTTGGCCTTTAGTTTGCATACTTCATCCATTGATTCCTCTACAATGATCTGTTACAAAAACAGAAATTTGGGTTCAAAGAATTGCCTTCCAATTTGGTTCTTTCAACTGGTTGATTCTTTGAAGGATGAGATCATGATGGAACACACACAAGCCATTCAAAGAAATGCCCACGTGAGCGATAAATAGCAGGACAATGAGGAGAACAAAAACAGGTTATGAGAAAAGTTTAAAGTTTAAATTTTAAAATTGTTGATAGTAAAAATCTAAGGACTACAAGTGTCATTTAAGATTTATTTTAATGTTTTTTATGTCCCCTAATAATTTTCCATTAGGCTTAATGTTAGAATTGACGAACACTACTAAAAAAACCCTTTTTTCCAACAGCCTATTTTCCAATAGTCAAACCGTTGGAAATTTCCAACTTGCAACGCCGTTGGAAACTGATAAAAAAAATTTATGGTGTGAAAAAAATTTGGCCGTTGGAAGCATGTAAAAATTTCCAACGAGCAATTTTCCAACGGCCTATGCCGTTGGAGTATATGTAAGTCATGTTGTTTCCAACGACTTAAGCTGATGGAAAACATCTTGTGAATTTTTCCAACGGCCTAAGCCATTGGAAATGAAAAATATATAAGTCATATTGTTTCCAACGGCTTCATCCGTTGGAAAACATCTTCTGTATTTTTTCAACGGCTGAGCTGAAAATATGTAAGTCATGTTGTTTCCAACGGCCTAAGCTGTTGGAAATTAAAAATATATGAGTCATATTGGAAAAGGAAAATATGTAAGTCATATTGTTTCCAACGGCTTAAGCCATTGGAAAACATATTCTGAATTTTCCAACAGTCTAGGCTGTTGGAAACGAAAATATTTAAGCCATAATGTTTCCAACGGCTTCGTCTTTTGAATTTTCCAAACAGCCTAGGCCGTTGGAAACGGAAAATTTAAATATTTCTAATAATAATAATAATAATTATTATTATAATATAATAATAGTAATATGATAATATGTACACACACACACATTATAAGAAATAAAAATAATTATAGTATGTATATTTATATTACATTGATATTTATATTTATATATATTCGTATTGATATATTTATATATAATTTATATAATGGTGTGGTGTGTGTGTGTGTGTGTCATAGCTATCATATTTATAATAATAATAATAACAATAATGATATAATTAATATATTTAATAATATATAATATATATCATATATCATAATGTATAATGATATATTTAATATATATCAGATAATAATATATATATCATATATAAAGCTCATATAAAAAGTCAAGTTAACCCAAATTATTAGGCCCAAAAGTAACCCATACCTAATCTAACCCTACCTATATATAGTTATTTATAACCTCTTCGCACTCTCAACTCTCACTTTCTCGCCTCTCTGCCCCTCTTCGTTTGCTTTGTCTTCTCTCTAATTCGTCTGCTCTATCTTCTCTCTCCCTCTTCTCTCTTCTTTCTTCTCTCTTCATCTCTCTCTCTCTCCCTCTGCTCTCTCTCTTCTCTCTTTGTCTGCTCTCCTCTCTACTATCCATGGTGCTCTCTGCCCTCTGTCACTCTCTCCGTCACATCAGATGCGCTCGCCAACCATCCGCTCTCCATTGCACTAGATGCAGTCGTCCATAACTCTCGCCGTAGCACCAAATGCTCTCGCGAACCGTCCTCTCTCCGTTGTGCCAAATCTGCTCACCGAGTGTCCCCTTTCTGGCTTACCAGAACTGCTCGCCGATCGTCCACTCTCCGTTGCACTAGATCCGCCCTCTGTCACATTAAATCTGCACTAGATCCTTCCACTGCCCCTCAAACCACTATTCTTAATCGTCTACCATTCCTCACCGTCCACCGTTTAGCGGATCTGGCTTTTTGTTTGTATTTTTGTAATTTTGTAGATCTGAATTTTTAAATTCTTGTAATTTTTTTGATTATGTTATTTATGTATTTTTCTATTTTTGTAAGTTTTCTGGTTATTCATAGTTTATGCTTTTGAATTTTGTTTTGTAAATATAAGATATAATTTTTTAAAATTTTTTTATCATATTATAAAATTTAAAATATCATTAAGTAATATATATATAGTATATATATATATATAATATTATTTTTTATTTTTTTTATTTTCCTACTAAAATTTTCCAATGGCCTTGGCCGTTGGCATATTTTCCAATAGCTAAGGTCGTTGGAAAATATATTTTAAAACTATATAATATTCGGCCGTTGTAAATTTATAACGGCTCATTTTTCAACGATTAGCCATTGGAAATACCAACGACCAAAAAAATAAGTAATTGAAATTTTTTTTCCAATGCATGTTTTCTAGCAATCGTTTTTCCAATGGTTCCACGTTGGAAAAACCAACTTTTCCAACGCAAAGCCGTTGGAAAAAGTGTTTTTTTTAGTAGTGTAAAAGTATTTAATTGAAACATGCGATATAATGTTAGATAGTTTAATAGGTTAACATCAATTTAATTGAAGCATGCAATATAATGTTAGATAGTTTAATATGTTAACATCAAGGTTAAATACTCATTTAGACACGAAAATAAACTAGGTAACTTTAATTAAACTTGACCACGTCTTTACGTGCAAACTGATCAAAGCCAGATGGAGACCAAACTATTTCCCCCGTACTATGAGGACAGCGAGAGAGATCACTTGATAGTATTCTCTGCCGCGAGGGGTTTTTTAAGTTGTAGTCCACAACATAGTGAAGTAATGCAGACTTTTTTTAGTAGGCCCAAATATGTGACTTCTCTAGTGAGCTAAACTCTATTACCAAATCAATTTGCATTTAAAATCAAATACAAAAATGATTCTCTCTTCATCCAACATTCTTTGATTTATTTCAATTTTTAACTTAAGTTCAACCCAAACATATTCATATTATTATTTTGTAGAATTTTTTTAAAAAAAATATATTTAAAAACTATAAGTCTTCATTTATCATTCATAATCATGTATAGAATTTTTTCATATATATACTAAAATGTTGAAGATAAAAGATCATAAATTAATTGTTATGAATAATAAATAGTGTAAAGAACTTGAGGCAGAGGTAATACTAGCACTTGTGCTTCAAAATATCTCCAAGGACCTACAGGCAAATTTGCATAATCTTTTGATACTGTAAAATTCTTAGCGTCTTCTAGAATCCAGCAACTGACACACGTCCAACAGAATGGTAGTAACAATGTCAGTATTTCAAGCATTACAATACACAATAAAAAGGAAAAAAAAATCCAATCTTAGTAAGCATATTGCAGATTTTGCAACTCCTAATGCCAATCCATAAAATTTCGAGCTGAACTAAGATCAGAGCTCTAAATGCTACATACATACCAACACCTTAAAAGAGTGATACTATTTAATACTTAGCAATACAAAGACGCATCAGATTTCCCTTCACAAAAATTAGTAAGGCTTGAAGCATATCGCAAACGCTTTCTGGAATAGAAATCATCAACGAAATGTGATTCCATGCACAATCACGTATACCACCGCTATAAATTACTAACAAGGGATTGCTCCTGCATGTATTTAGTCCGAGAAAGGTAGGTATAACAGCATTACCCAACAGAGTATAAGGGGTGTATCCTCTCACCCTTTACTATGATTCTGAGGATCTAAAAGGAAAAGTGCAATATCTTAGAACATACCAGCTGGCTGCTGGACTGCGGACTCCATCTCTTTGCCTGAAGAGATCTCGTAGGCAAAACAAAACTTTCAGCTGGACTACATCTTTGTGGTTGACACAGTATAACCTAGCGCCTACTTCCAGAAGGCTGCTTTACTGGAGTTAGCTTCCTAAATCCAGCATGCAAAATTGTTGCTGCGAAATATAGAAATTAGCCTATCATTGAGGGACATTAATACTCGGACGATTAAGAGTGAAACGGAGAAAAAGAGAACATGCTGTGATATCACCTGTATAGCTGATTGCAACAGCATAGAACAATGCCATCTGAACATTCAGACATATCAAAATCACAGCAGTTGCTGCAAACATAATACAGTTAAATTTGGAGCCGGCACAGAAGAAATCTAACATATTAGCTGTATTGCTACAACAGTTAAGAACAAATCACACAGAAAGCTGAAAATAAAGAAAGAGGGACACCATATGTGAAAATGTGCAAAATGGGCTAAATCTATGAATGAGCACACCATATGGTACTACAACCCATTCATCTGAGATTCGAATGAATTAATGCAAGGGGACTGAAGTTTGGAATATCCTAAGATTCCTGTTTGTTTCATTCTACAAGAAAAAGACTTCACTAGAAATCACACATATCGCTAGAAAAACAATGACTCAGATCTAACTCAAATATAGAAAAAGGACACCATTTTTTAGGAGGGATTGAACTTGTATGATCCTGCAACTCAAACAACAAACTATAATTTCACTTCAATTCGATGAAGAACCAATTAAGTTTTTACCCTGCACACAGTCTATTGTGTTCTATGCTCGAGTATCATGACCATGGATGATGTATCCAAGCACCAAACCATGTAAAATTTTCTGTCAAAGATTTTGAGTACAAGTCTAGAACTAACCACACTGAGCTGTGCGAATTAAGACCTGCCGAGTCAGAGGGTAACGACCCCATCCCCACCTATCACTGCAGAACATGAATATATCCCACAGCGCCAAACTTGATATCAACCCAACAAGAGCCAGTGGCATCTGGTACCTGTAAATAATAATGCCACACAAACCAAATATTAGGAAGTTAAGAACAGGGCCCATTCTCATATAGAAAAACCAGGAAAAAAAATGAAAAACAAAGACACCAAGGTACATGAAACCAGATTAGTTCATCTGCCACCAGTATTTCCACAATTTCAGACAAACTGATCATTTTTCAAGTGAGTATCAGTTTAGTGGAAATTATAAAAATTTTGCAGCTTCACATATCTCGACAGGACTTATGCGCATGCCTGAAATTAATCGAAACTAGATAGAGTCAAAACATTGAACAAGGACAATTCATGGTTCAGCACTGGAAGCAACGTTAAATTTTTCAGTGAAAAGACTGTAGTTTTGAAACATTTAAAACCAAGGAATGATTTAAAACCATAGTAAGCAAACAGATAATGTCTTAAAGTAGCTTCTTCCATATAAACAGCCATCTACATTAATTGGTAAATTTCAGTAACCCAAAGAACTAGCACTCTCTATTCTCCTACTCAGACAACGAAAAGAATCATCAGGCCATCCGCAACCCAGAAATCAATAGCCAGAATTACAATTATCAAAAGTGAAAGAAAGAGCTTACATACAGAGAACAAGAGAAGATAAGTATGAAAAGCAAGGCATAATTGCGAGCATAGCGCTTGACATTTTCCTGAATCCTGAGCTTGGCCTGAGATACGGAAGCCGGGAACGAATAGGACCCAAAATCACCGAAAAAACCGTGGGTCCAAGACGGCGTCTTGCCGGACATATCTTCGGCCGTGAGCTTGGCGAAGGGATTGACGGTGAAGAGAGAGAACGATATCCACAATCTACAGAAGAGGGAGACGGAGAGACCATAAATTAAACCAGTGAGTGAGGCGGTGGAACTGTCCTTCGCCGATGAGGAGGTGTCGTCGGTGATGGCCGTGGCGGACTGACGGTTGTCGATGACATCGAGGTAGCCGGAGTCGCGGAGCCATGACTCGAAGGCCGAGTCTGGAAGATTGAGGGACAAGGGGTTCGAAGAGAAAACCATGGCTCTGCGGCCTGTCGCCTCGCTGCACTGCAAGATCAACGATAAAGGCTTGGGCTAAAGTGCAATGTTAGTAACCATATTCTCATTTACTTTTCAATTAAGTTATTGCGTTAAATATCTTCAATGAAGTCAATAAATTAGTAAATTACCGTAACTTTCCAATCATATAACTTCTGAATTATAAAGGCTTGGATTAAATTGCAACATTAGTGCTTGACTTAATGGCTAAACTGTAAGAGGAATATGAGGCAGGTTGAGGGTTTGAACCCCAATTTTTCTATTTTTCATATAATGCCTAAAACTTGGTTAAAACTTGGTTTATGTGCTTTTTGGGTCCTGAAAAATAGTCCATTCCTCCATCTCTCATGCATGAGTACTTTCAAACTGTTATATCTTGTATAAATATTCCTAATTATGAAATTTATTTTCATTCAGGTGTCTTTTGGGCTCCAAAAAATATGTATTCTCCTATCTCTTACACAATTTTAGTTCAGTGTAATTTTCTACCTAACAAGAACAGAATCACGCTCTGTAGGATTTGAACCTACGACATTAGGTTTTGGAGATCCACGTTCTACCGAATTGAACTAAGAGCGCTTTCTTATCACAGTCCATACAATTGTAAAGATAAAGAAAAAGGATTCTTTTTCTCCCTTCACTACATCTTGGTACTTTTGAACCGTTATATCTTATATAAATGCTGCTAATTACGAAAAGTTTTATTTTAATTCAAGTGCCTTTTGGGTCCCCGAAAAATGTGCATTCCTCTATTTCTTATATATGAGTACCTCCTAACTCTTATACTTTGTATAAATGTTTTTTATCACAAGAAAAAAAAAGGTTAGTAATTAGTTGTTGGCTGTACATATTGATGATTTTTTTCCTTTCTAGAAAAATTTACTACAAAAATATATATAAATAAAATAAATTTAAACTCAAATGAGTCTAATATAATGTAGATTTCAATTTTGAATTTTTTTTTTGTGAAATCATGGTTTTGAATAATGTATGGGACAATTGAAATAAAGTCTGTCCTCTGTACCGGATTGTATCGACAATCTCAACTTGTACTGGCCATACCACTTTGATATCAGCCAAATAAATTTTTTATTTTTTAATTTTTTATATTTTTAGGTAAAATATATTATAAGTATATTTAATTCATTAATTTTATAACAAATATTTATCAGTATTTGAAAGAAAACTCAATTATGTTATTATTATTATATATAGTAAAATATTTATATGAGAAAAACTCTTAACTAATCAACAAATTATTTCTTATTCTTGAGTGGATAATCAATTTTATCCTGAATCCACATGTGATCCCAAGATAGGCTTTCAATTTTGATCCAGCCGTTTTGAGGGCAAGGCTTTCTAGAGATCTATGCCCATGGGTGACAAGAAAATTGATAGCCAAAGGGCTATCGCCTCTCTCACTACATACTTCCTGCCAAAAGCGTGGCCGGGAAACCTGGCGTCATCCGAAGGAAGCGCTAACACTGACCTCGAAAGGGGCGAAGTCAGACGCCTCGAACTCAGGACTTCGGCTAGAACGTCAGGAATTTCAAAGATGTTGCCGGCTCTCCCGGGGGACCAAACGGATCGTCCTCGAGGATAAAGAACCAGCTATTGCAAGCAGGAGAGACTCTCCCCGAAGGTGGAACCCCCGAACCAGGGAAATCCCCGAACTACGGGCATAATTCCCGATAAAGGGCATCCGTACCAAAGGACGACCTCGCCCAGAGGACCTCGGGAGTACGGCATGAGCATTTAAGGAGCCTCTGACATGTCGCCCACAGGCGTTACACGCTGCCTCAAACGGCGGTCTGACGCGCCGACGTCGTTCGAGTCTTGTCACAACCTGTCTCAGTCCAAAACTCAAGGGGCCTATAAACGGCTACTTGTCCCCTAAACCCCGAAGGTACAGAAAGCACACGACCAAACACGTGTCATGATCTGAACGGGCTGGGCATTCCTATAAATACCAGGAAACAGGCCCTGGCAAGGGATCGGACCTCCTCTCCCTGACAAAACACAAGCAGGCAAGACCTTTTAACCCCTTAGTGCTCCTCCTCTATGTTAGGTACCTCCTAAGTGCTTGGCTTAGGGCAAGAAAAACAAAGGAAAACAAAGAAAAGTATAAAGGAAGGATGAGGAGAACTATGGAAACTAGTACAGTGGTCTATGTGTAAAGCTGAAAATTTTCAGGGCTAAACTGCACATAGAAACTAGACTATGGAAAAAACAGACAGGAAATAGAGAAAGGGGAACAAATTGTACACTTGAATGAATGGTACAATTAAAACTATCAACTTTAAGTTGATCATTTCGGCCATGCAAGTTTATTGGATGACTAGTGCAAGACTAGACCAAAACTAGTAGACAATAATGATTACTAGTCAAGTCTTGTATACCACTAAAGAACTATTCACTAGTTAACTAGTTAAACTAACTAGTTTTATTCTAGTTACATGGCCGGTTACACATGGGTAATTATAGTACTTTGGTACTTGTGTTTGTCTTGTGCTTGGCATTATGGGCCATGTTTGGACTTAAGTGTCATTTGAATCAAGGTTTTAATGGTGCATGTGTAACTATGAGCAAGTGAGGACTTTAGTGAGCCATGCAAATAAGTTGGGGTTAAAGACTTATGTTAGTGCCATTTTGAGCACAAGTGTCTTTCGGCCAAATTAAGTCAACACCATTTGTTTTGTTTCATTTCGGGCTTTCATTGTTCTTCCTAAGGCCGAGAGTTGTTCTTGAGAGCTCATCCAAGAATTGGTTTTGAAATCAAGAAATCTTGGAGGCATTTGAAGGATTCAAGCTTGGAAGACTTATTTCAGCTTTAGACTACTTAGAATCAAGCTTTGTTCTTGAGTTTTGGTGAAGGGCCGAGCCAAATCAAGCTAGGGTTCCAAGGTATTCCTTGTATCTATTGATTTCCATGGTATTTCTTCCATGAACAAGGGATTTAGAAGCTCAATTGTTGTTAGATTGAGTTTGATGCCCAGCTGCATCTTCGTCATGTGACATTGTGACTTCGGAAGAGACTTCCTGAGAGGGAGAACGTCTGGAGTGTAAGTTTCCCAGGGGAGAGTACCTGAAATGCTCAGAAAAGAGGGTTAGGAGGTCCCCGGTGTGTTTTTTCTGGGAGGAGCCTCCGATGCCCAAGTCAGTACCCTGAAAGGAGATAAATGAGGAACACTAGGGGAAAGACGGCTTCGCCTGTGCGTGTTTTCTCAGGGAAAGAGGGTCCGATGCCTTGCCAGGACGTGTTTCTTGGTATTTATAAGAGTGCCCAGCCCGTTTAGATTTTGACACGTGTTCGGTCGGATGTCTTTTGTACCTTCGGGCGTAGGGGACAGGCAGCCGTCTATAGGCTCTTTGAGTCTTGGACTGAGACAGGTTATAATAAGACTTGAACGGCGTCGGCGCGTCAAACCGCCATTTTGAGGCAGCGTGTAGTGCCTGTGGGCGACATGTCAGAGGCTCCTTAAATGCTCATGCCGTACTCCCGAGGTCCTCTGGATGAGGTCGTCCTTTGGTAGGGATGCCCTTCTTCGAGGATTATGCCTGCGGTTCGGGGATTTCCCTGGTTCGAGGGTTCTGCCTTCGGGGAGAATCTCTCCTGCTTGCAATAGCTGGTGTTTTATCCCCGAAGGTGATCCGTTCGGTCCCCCGAGGGAGTCGGCAACATTTCTGACGTTTTTGGCATTCTATTCGAGGTCGTGGGTTCGGGGCATTCGGCTTCACTCCTTCCAAGGTCCATGTTAGCGCCTCCTTCAGATGGCGCCAGGTTTCCCGTCCACGCTTTTGGCAAGGAGTATGTGGTGAAAAAGGCGATAGCCCTTCGGCTATCACAAGCCCTCCCTCCAGAAAGCCGAAGTCGAGACTTCGGCTTGTCAGCTTTCGGAGAGGGTCCTTTGGGGCCTTGGGCGTGATACCTGTGCCGAAGATGGACCTTTTGTCCGAAGATGTAGGCTGTTCGTCCATAGCCTGTCTTTTGATGTCTTCGAGGTAGCCTACTTCTCTTTTTTGCAGGTCTGCGCAACGTCGCGTCTCGTAACCAGGCGTGTCAGTCTGGAGCGGCGCGCCCAGGACTTAGGGGTGTCAGAAAGCGTGTCCCTCTTTCGACGCGATTGCTGACACGTGGCAGCTTGCTATTGGCGGGGGCTGTATCGGATAGAGCAGGCGCGCCTTTTTATGCGCAATGAGCAGTTATGGCGACTGTTCGCCTTCGCGGAGTACTTATGACGCCGGTTCGCCTGCCCCCCCTCTGTCTATATATATGCCATTCCGTCATAATCTCTTTTTGCTTCTGCTTTTGCTTTCCTCCTGCCTTCTGATTCTCTTCTGTTTTTGCGACGGTGCTGTTTGACGGAGTTTTTTCCGGTAACTTTTCGCGACGGCGTCTTCAAATCCAGACTTCGGCAAAAGATTTGGTGGGTTTTGGTTTCCAGAGCCTTTTGATTTTAAAGCTTTCCCGAAGTCATTTTTTCATTCCCCAAAGTCATCTTTTCCTCCAAAAATGTCTTCGCCAACTGTTTCTCCTATCCCGGAAAGTTGGCTTCCCCTTGCTAGTCATACTTGTTGTACGACCTCGGAAAAATTAGAAAGATGGACCAAGAAATTTTTTCTTCCTTCTTATGCCACCACCAGACTTCCTGGTCCTCAGGAGGTCAGTTTTATGAACCGTCAAAACGAGGTTACCATTTTTCGCGCCCAACTGAAGGCCGGACTTCGGTACCCCCCGTCGAGGGTGATTTGTGACTTTTGCCAATTTCATGGCATTGCCGTAAATCAACTTCCCCCGAACTCGTACTGCTACTTTAATGCCTTCCTTTGCATGTGCAGCATTTTCAAAATAGAACCCCACTTCATTCTTTTTTTGCAGTACTATAAGCTTTATACGGTCCCGAGGGGTGGCTTCTACTTCATGCTACCTCAAGGATCAGGGAGCAAAAACTATATGTTCACTTTCGCCACTATGGACAGCTGGCGAGGGTGGCAACAAAAATTTTTCTTTCTCAAGATGGAGGAGGCCTGGTCGTACGTTCCGACCAAGTGGGCTCGGGGAAAGTTGGAGATGGATGTCGTAGACCCGAGGATGCTGCTCACTCCTGAGTTGGCACCCAGATTCACGGACTTCGACAAACGGATCCGAGCAGTCTCTGACTGGGATTCCGAGGTCCCTTCGCGCCCCCTCTACCCCTTCCCCATCAAGTGGAAATTGATGACCGAGGAGGTCCTTCGGGAGCTAGGGGTAGTGAAGGAGCACAAGACGGACCTCGAGATGCCGGCTCCTGCCATCGCTGGGAAGGATTCCTGGTTGGTGCAACTCCTTCGGGAGGAGGTCACTTACAAGTCCTTTTATGAGCGTAAGTTATCTCAAAAAATTTTTTAGTATAAGTACTTCTTGGACTCACACTGATGTCTTTCTTTTGTTTCAGAGATGGGCGACGAGTCCGCTGATTATTACAAGTCCCTTTTTCTCGGTCAATCCGAGAGAGGTGAACAGACGAAGAAGGCCGTCTCCCGAAGGCGGAAAGCATCTGGGGCCGGGCCATCCTCGGTAAAACGAGCGAAGAAGAACGCGCCCCCTCCTCAGCCGGAAATTCCCGAGGAGGTGCGCGAAGGGCCAGAAGATGCTGCTGCTCCTCCGGCCGAGGTCGCCGTTGACGCCGTCCCTCCTCGGAGTCCCACTTCCTCGGCGACTCTTCTGGACGCCTTGGTAGAAGTCCCTTCTGCCGAGGAGCGTCGCAAGAGTAAAGGCAAGGAGATTTCTGCCGAGGAGGCCCGGGACTCCGACGACGATGTGGCCGAGGTGCCGCCAGGTTCGTTCACTTAGGCAAGCTTTGGTGCCCTTATTTTTTGAACTTTGGCGATTACTTGCCTTGATAAGTTTCTTGTTTTGCCGTACAGGGGAGCTGCTATATCCGAATTGGGCAGCCGAGCACGCCCGGAAACGAGCCCTTCGGGATGCCCATATCCCGAAGGGGAAGATCCCGAGGGAGCCTTTCTGGTCGTTTACGGAGGACATGAACTTGTACTCCGGAGGCGACTGCCCCCGAATGGCCAACCAAATCTCGCGGGGGATCCTCACCGAGGCCTCTTTTAAGGCCATTTCCGAGGCGTGCCCGAGCGACGAGTCCCTTGCTGCAAAAGTTTCCGAGCACGCTGCCCAGGTATACTTCATGCCTTTGTTTTGTTTCCTCTTGATTTCTTCTAAGTGTTTGGCTCGTTTTTTGCCTTACTGACTTTGTTCTTACTACTTTGCAGCTGCTGGGGCTCACTGGCCTCCTCAGGGTTCGGGTGGCGAAGCAGGCGGCGTTCAGAGTCTCGGCCTTAGATTGCCTAGAAAAATCTAAGGCCATGTGTTCTGAATTAGCTGCCAAGAACACGGAGATGGCCCAAGCTGCGCAGAAGGAGGTTGCTACCGTTCGGGAGGAGTTCTTGAAGGAGAAAGAAGAACTTTTGAAGGACTCCTCCCAGAAGATTTCTGACCTTGGCTCCAAGGTGGCGGAGCTGACTTCGGCGAACGAGGCACTTCAAAAGGAGAAGTCAGAGTCTGAGGCTCTCCTGGCGAAGGCGCTTGCTGAGAAGGCCGAGCTCCAGGCCAAGGTCGAGTCTTTGAAGAAGGAGCCGAAGAAGAAGAAGATGAAGGCACTGAAGAAGGAGGTCGCTGATCTGGAGAAGGAGCTTAACGAGCTAGGGGTCGAGAAGGAAAAGGCCGATGAAATGACCAAGGTCGGCTTTCAGGACGGCTTTTGCCTTGCTCGGCACCAAGTCCTTCAGAGGTTCCCAGATCTGGACCTCTCCTTTTTGGAGGCCCTAAACATTCCCGAGGGGCCTCGGTGGTCTTGGTCCAAAATTGAGCATCTCAGACTGCCCTTCTCTCTTCCGGCGCCGAAGGCAGTGGATAAGGACGCAGAAGCTGGTGGCTCCCGAGATGCCGAGATCCCTTAGTCTGTATTAGGGTCCTTTGCCTTCTTTTTCCTCTTTTTGTACTTCTTCTTTTTGGCAAGCTTCCTTCTGTGTAAGCAGCTCCATCCTCAATAAAGGTTTCTTTCTTTCTTTTGTAAAATTTTGGCTAAGTGTTTTGCAAGATTTTTCATTTCCCATTGTCCCAAACACATTCGCTCAAGAGACTTCGGAAAATCGGATCTATGCTTGCAAACTTTTGTACTTAGAATTTTTTGCAAGATTTTTCATTTCCTATTGTCCCGAACACATTCGCTCAAGAGACTTCGAAAAATCAAACCTATGTTTATCCCGGCGATCACCCTCACGAAATTCTAACTTGTACAATTTACGCTCAAGAATTTTGGCTAAGGCTTTTGTACTTAGAAAAAAGTTCTTCTAACTTGTGCAATACAACTTTCCTACCAAAATCCTAAGCATAGAATTTTTCCAAGGCATCCGAATGCCATGTATTTTTTAATTCTATGCCTTCGGCGTTGCCGAGCTTGTAAACTCCTTTTCGCACTTCGGCAAGTACCAGATAGGGACCTTCCCAATTTGCGCGAAGTACCCCGTGAGATGGTCTTCGGGGTCCAAATTCAGCTTTTCGGAGAACAAGGTCCCCTTCCTTTATTCCCTTTGGCCTGGCTCGCAAGTTTATAGCTGCGGCCACTCTTTGCTGGAAAGCTTTCCTTCTCAGCTCGGCTATTTCTCTATGTTCGCCGACAAGGTCAAGCTTGGTTCTTAGGCCGAGGTCATTTCCCCTTTCATCAAACACTTGCACTCGCACCGATGGTTGCACTACCTCGATTGGGATGATAGCCTCTGTACCGAAAACCAGTGAAAAAGGTGTTTCCCCTGTGGCTCTTCGGGGTGTTGTTCGGTAGCTCCATAACACACTTGGGAGCTCTCCTGGCCATTTCCCTTTTGCTTCCCCCAGTCTCTTTTTCAGACCATCTTTGATAGTCCTGTTAGACACTTCTACTTGTCCATTGTTTTGGGGGTGAGCTACTGGGGCGAAGTGCATTTTTATTCCGAGGTCACTGATGAATTCTTGGAAGCCTTTGTCTATAAACTGGGACCCATTGTCGGCTACTAGTACCCTCGGTATGCCAAATCTGCATACAATGTTCTTCCATACGAACTTCTGTACCTCTTTTGCTGAGATAGTTGCCAAGGGTTCTGCCTCGACCCATTTAGAGAAATAGTCTACTGCGACTACGCAGAACTTCACGCCTCCAGGCGCTGTCGGGAGCGGCCCAATGAGGTCTATGCCCCAAACTGCGAAGGGCCAGGGATAATCAGCCGAAGTTACCAATTCCGAGGGTGTTCTTTAGATATTCGCATGTTTTTGGCAATTACCACATTTCAGGACGAACTGTCTAGCGTCCTTTCTCAGGGTAGGCCAAAAGTATCCCTGGCGAAGTATCACTGCTGCTAGAGCGTCGGTTCCAATGTGCAAACCACAAGCGCCTTCGTGAACTTCTTCGAGGATCATTTTAGTATCCTCTTCGCCAACACACCTCTGTAGTGGATTTGCATATCCCTGCCGATATAATTCTTCTCCAATCAGGAAGAAACGACTGGAGAATCTTCGCACTTTTGCTGCTTCGCTGGGGTCTTCGGGGAGCGTATTGGTTGCGAGATATCTTTTTATTGGGTCTTTCCAGTCTTTTTCCGAAGTTACTATTGTCAGCACTGTGATGCTCGGGTGATCTAGCACCTCGGTGCATGTTTTCGATTTTGCCAAGCAATCTGCCTCGGCATTATCTCGACGAGGCACATTTTTGATTCGTACGGTGTCGAACTCCCGAATGAGCTTCGCCACCAGTTCATGGTATTTTGCCAAGGTTGGGTCCTTCGCCCCATAGTCCCCTGCTGTTTGCCGAACTACCAGCTGGGAATCGCTGTGGGCTTTCAAGTTTCTCACACCGATTTTTCTGGCTAGGCGCAACCCTGCTATGAGAGCTTCGTACTCGGCCATATTGTTGGTGACGTTAAAGCTGAACTTGATGGCCTTCATTACTTCCAGACCTTCGGGACCTCTGATAATTACTCTGGCTCCCTGGTGTTCGGACCCTGAGGCTCCGTCGACATATAAAGTCCATTCTGGCTCGCCTTCGCCAGAATCCGAATGGCTACCTTCGGTGATGGGTACTTCGGCAATGAAGTCTGCCAAAGCTTGAGCTTTTATGGCTTTCCGAGGTTCATAAGTGATGTCGTGTTCGCCAAGTTCTATGCACCATTTGGAAAGCCTTCCCGAATGATCAACCTTCCTCATGACGTCCCGTAGAGGTAGGCTACTTCGGACGATGATAGGGTGAGCCTGAAAATATGGTCGTAGTCTTCTTCCTGCCAGTACCAAGGCATATATAGCTTTTTGTAGCAAGGGGTACCTGACTTCGGCACCGTGCAGGGACTTGCTTACATAGTAAACCGGCCATTGCTTTGACCCTTCCTCTTTCACAAGGACCGAGCTTACTGCTTTTTCTGTGACGGCGAGGTATAACACAAGGGGTTCTCCCTCGCGAGGTTGCCGTAGAGTGGGCAGGCGGGCTAAGTAGATTTTGAGCTCTTCCCAGGCCTTTTGGCAGTCCTTGTTCCAAGGATGATCATTACTTCCGAGGTTGCCCTCCTTTTTTGCTGATTTAGTGAGGACTTTGAAGAATGCTCGACACCGGTCTCCATATCTGGAAATGAACCTGCTAAGAGAGGTTATCCTTCCAGTGAGTCTTTGTATATCTTTTATTGTGACGGGAGTTCGGAATTCGAGCAGAGCCTTAATTTTTTCTGGGTTAGCATCAATGCCTCTTTCTGATACCATGTACCCGAGAAACTTTCCCGAGGTCACGCCGAAGATGCACTTTTCGGGGTTAAGGCGGATCCCGAAGGTTCTGAGCTGGTGGAAAGTTTCCTTTAGATCTGCGACGTGGCCATTAGGCAGCTTGCTCTTGACTATCATGTCATCAACATAGACTTCCATGTTCCTCCCTATTTGATGATTAAAGACCTTGCTCATCAACCTCTGGTAGGTAGCTCCTGCATTTTTGAGCCCGAAGGGCATCCTGATGTAACAATATGTTCCACCCTCCGTGATGAAGGCAGTCTTCTCCTCGTCTTTGGGGTCCATCCTTATTTGATGATATCCACTGAAGACGTCTAGGAAACTTAGGAGCCCGTATTCGGCAGTTGAGTCTACCAATTGGTCTATTGGTGGGAGAGGGTATGAGTCTTTTGGGCAAGCATCGTTCAAATTTCTGAAGTTGATGCACATTCGGAGCTTACTGCTCCCTTCTTTTGTGGCAATAACCACATTGCTTAACCACTTGGGGTACTTGACCTCCCTGATTACGTCAGCGTCCAATAGGCGCTGAACTTCAGTTTTGACAAAGTTACTTTTATGGGCTGAGATGCCTCGTTTCTTTTGCCGGACAGGTTTTGCTTCCGGACTTACTTTGAGACTATGCTGTATTACGCGGGGGTCTACCCCCGGCATATCTTTCGGCGAGTAGGCAAACAGGTCTTTATTCATCAGTAGAAAGGATACAAGTTTTTTCTTGTCACCTTCGGCCAGGTTTTTCCCTATTCGGGTATTTCGGCCTGGGACAAGTTCTACCTCTTCCATTTCTTCCTTCGTGAGATCTTCTGCCTCGCCCTTCTTTGGTTTTCCAGCTGGCAAGGCCTCTGCCTCTACAGTTTGCGCGAAGTTGTTTGCTGGAGCTTTTCGTGCCTTGACGAACACTTTCCTTACTTCGCCTTGATCGATGAAAATCTCTGCGTCTCCATCCTTGGTGGCGAAGGTGACAGTTAAGTATCTTACATCAGGGCGAATGTGCAGATTTCCCTGTGTTTGTCTTCCAAGGATGGCATTGTATGATGAAGGAACATCCATGACAATAAATCTTGTCATTGTGGAGGCGAATAATTCAGCTGTCCCATCTACTGAAGTTCCTCTCATCATTAGGGGAAGATCAATCCATCCGAGGACGGGCAGTTCGGATGGTCCTACCCCGAAAGTAGGCGAAGTGACGGGCTTGAGGTCGGTGTTGGATATGCCCAAGTTCGGCAGCAAATGTGAGAACAGGACGTCGGCGTTTGATCCATCGTCAAGCAGCACTCTCTTGACGTCCCAGTTTCCTATCCTTACCATGACCAGAAGGGGATCGTCATGGGGGAAGATGATAGTGGTACCATCCTTGCGGGTCAGCTTCTTCGTCGGACTTTGATACTCCATCACTGCTATTTCTCTGGCCTTCCTCTTTCTTTCCGAGGATGGGAGCCCTGTCGTGATTGTTTGTATTATTCCCGCGGGAGGTGGAGGGCGCCTTTTCGGACTTCGGTTCCTCCGTCTGTCGGAGTCGTAGTCCTCGTCATCTGCCTTTCCTTCTTCCTCCTTCCTCCCTTTCGGGGAAGGCATCCGCAGGTATCGCCGAAGTTGGCCTTGTTTTATCAGCGACTCTATGTATTTTTTCAATTGGAAGCAGTCTTCGGTATCGTGGCCGTGGTCGCGATGAAACTGGCAGAACTTCTTCATGTTCTTTTTGTTATCAGCGGTCATGGCCCTTGGCCGCTGAACTTGGGTCCCCTGTCTCTCCATTGTCATGAGGATGTTGGTCCTCGTGGTGTTCAGAGGTGTGAAGGTTGGGGGTTTCCTTCCCCTAGTCCTTCGAGGTCGTCCTGCTTGGTCGGTCGGATACCGCGTCTGCTGGCTGGACCCTTCGGCACGGGCGTGATCAGTCTTCGGTCCACCCATCCTCAGCTCTTCGGCTGTCATGTGCTGCTCGGCCCTTCGGTAGAACTCGCCAAGCGTGTCCGGAGGGTCCTTTGAAAATTCGTAGAACAGCTGTGAGTCTCTCCGAAGGCCCCGTATCATGGCGAGGATGCGTATTTCGGGCCGAAAGTCTGGGACACTTAGGGCCTCTCTGTTGAACCTTTCGACATAGTCACGGATGGTTTCTCCGTTCCTCTGCGCTATGTCGAACATCTGGACAGGCATCTTCACCGTCGGCCGACTTCCAACGAATTGCTGTGTGAAGGCCGTGGATAGCTCCTGGAACTCCCTGATGGTCCCTGGGGCCAATGAATTATACCACGCTGTTGCTGGTCCTGTGAGGGTTACTTCAAAACACTTGCACAAGTTAGCATCATCAGCACTGTGCATCATCATGCTGCGTTTGTACTTGGTCAGGTGAGCCTGTGGATCTGTCCGGCCATCATAAGTTTCCAGCCGAGTTACCCGGAAATCACCTGGCATGGCTGCCTCAACCACTGTTCGGGTGAATAGAGACTCATCCCCACAGAAGGTTTTGGACAGCCTAGCCCAGACCGGCTTGCGAGCTACCTGTCTTTCTACTCTCTCCAGCCTCACCAATATCTTCTCCATCAGGAGCGTGGCACTAGGCTCTTCCTCCTGGTGTTTGTAGGCTCCTAGGAAGGGAGATTGTCGGCACCTCTTCGGGGAGTGACTTCGGCACCGAGGAGATGGGGACTTCGCCTCGGGTGATGAGCTCATTTGGCATGGAATTTTAGGTCGCTTAGACCCCGTTTGCCCCATAGGTCGGCCCCCAAATGGCACGTTTTCTGTTGAGGACTCTTCTTGTAGATCCCCGCTCCCCGAACTGCGATAGGTTGGTTTGGGGCTTTTCTCCCGAGGGCGTGCTGGCGAGGGAGGCCTTTGGGCCTGAGTTGGTTGTGGCCATCTTCGGTCAATCTGTTGTGTCATTTCAGCCACGACAGAGCACTGAAAGTCGCACAGAAAACTCATGGTTATGACCAGAGGACGCTCTTCCTCAAGCGAGGAAGTCCCTGGAATGGTTTGCTCAGTAGCCGGTTGAGCTTTAGGCACGGACGAGGACTTCAGGATTCCCTTGTCCTTTGAACGCCGAGTTTCAACAACGACGACCTGAGGGTGGGTTCCCACAGATGGTGCCAAATGATGCCCGGCTGCATCTTCGTCATGTGACATTGTGACTACGGGAGAGACTTCCTAAGAGGGAGAGCGTCTGGAGTGTAAGTTTCCTAGGGGAGAGTACCTGAAATGCTCAGAAAATAGGGTTAGGGGGTCCCGGTGTGTTTTTCCGGGGAGGAGCCTCGACGCCCAAGTTAGTGCCCTAAGAGGAGATAGAGGAGGGACAAAGAGGAATAGATGGCCTTGCCTTTATGTGTTTTCTTATGGGAGAGAAGGTCCAAATCGCCTGCCAAGACGTGTTTCCTGGTATTTATAGGAGTGCCCAGCCTGTTCAGATTTCGACACGTGTTCGGTCGGATGTCTTCTGTACCTTCAGGCGTAGGGGACAGGCAGCCGTTTATAGGCTCTTTGAGTCTTGGACTGAGACAGGTTGTGATAAGACTAGAACAATGTTGGCGCGTCAGACCGCCATTTTGAGGCGGCGTGTAGTGCCTATGGGCGATATATCAGAGGCTCCTTAAATGCTCATGTCGTACTCCCGAGGTCCTCTAGACGAGGTCGTCCTTTGGTAGGGATGCCCCTATTCGGGGATTATGCCCGCGATTCGGGGATTTCCCTAGTTCGAGAGTTCCGCCTTCAGGGAGAGTCTCTCCTGCTTGCAATAGCTGGTGTTTTATCCCCGAAGGCGATCTGTTCAGTCCCCCGAGGGAGCCGGTAACATTTCTGACGTTTTTGGCATTCTATCCGAGGTCGTGGGTTCGGGGCGTTCGGCTTCACTCCTTCCGAGGTCCATGTTAGCGCCTCCTTCGGATGGCGCCATGTTTCTCGTCCACGCTTTTGGTAGGAATTATGTGGTGAGAGAGGCGATAGCCCTTCGGCTATCAGAGTTAATTGAAGAAGTTTGATGTTGGTTTGAAAGTTGGTTGTTGGCCGAAAGTATTGGATGAGTAATCTTGGTGTTCATTTTGAGTTCCATGGAAATTAGTCCATGATTAAGGTTAATTGGTGCCTATTTGATCTTATGCTAGGCAATTTTGAGCAAGGAACATCAATGTGTGCAAGTTAGTGTTTGGCCGAGAAGCTCATTTTGAGGTAATGTTATGTTCTTCGTTTGATTACATGGTAATGGTGCCATGAATAAAGGTTATTGATGATTTGGTGATTATATGATGGATTAAATTGATGAAGAACATTAAAGTGTGAAAATGGGCATTATGGCCGAGAGCATGGATTAGTGTAATTAGGTGTTCTTCATTTAATTGCATGGTAATGGTGCCATGAACAATGTTTATTGATGATTAGATGATCATGTAATGAGTTAGTTGGATGAAGAACATAAATATAAGGAATTAGGCATTTTGGCCGAGAGTTTGAACTAGTGTATCTTGGTGTTCTTCTTGGAGTACATGGTATTTAATCCATGATTATGTGTTGTTGATGCCTATCTATTGTTATGGTAGGCATTGTGATTGAGGAACACTTGGGCATTTGAAGTTTGGTTGTGACCGAGAGCATATTGAGGTAGGGTTCACTAACACTTAATATTGCTTGGTGAATTACCATGGTTCAAGTGTTTAGAGTGACTAAGTGATGGTTAAAATTTGCCAAATGACCTTAGTTGCTTGATGGGCTATTGAGTTTTCACTCGGTTGAATTGTTGATTAGCTAATTAACTAATGTACATGTACTAGAAATGCAAGTAAATGTGGCCTATTTGCTTAGCATTTTGGAGCTCTAAGTGGAAGTGGATGGTTTGATGGTGTTTTGTGTGCAATGTGCACATGGGTACATGTATGATTATTTGGGCCGAGAGCAAAATGTGGAGTGTGTGTGTGTTCTTGTGTGCTTTGGTGCTTTCCATGTGCTTGCTAACCCCACTTATGGAATTGTGGATTTTATGCCATGGTTATTTATCTTGTATATGTATATGCTTGGTTTTCCTTGTCTTTGTGTTTGTTTTGCAGGTAAAGCTAGCTAATGGGAGGTTAAGCTTTGAGTGAATACTCAGCTTAACTAAATAGACTCTTATTAGAGTTGAATATATATATAAGTGAATCCTACTGAGTTTTACTCACTGCCCATCCTTTTATTTTCAGGCAAAGACATTCGGCCTGAGTAGCACTAGTTTGCTCTGTACTTGTGTTTAGTTCTTGTTTGCTTGTTTAGCAAGGTATGTGCCAATGTGTGCTTGGCTTATTAGTTCTAATACATTACAAGTCTTATATTTTTGGTTGGCCGAGACTTATGTGATAAGTATGCAGGCTGTAGTTGGAGACTTGTCTAGGAAAGCTATGGATACTTGGACTTTGGCTCTGATTATAGTATTTGGTTTTATGACAATGAATCAGGCAATTGGGTTGGTGTTGCAGTGTATACTTTTGTATGGAATTCTCAAAGTTCTGTTTGACCATTAATGGTCTTGGTATGTAATAACTTGGCATGTTTAGCTTTCGGTTTCATGGCATGTAGCCATGTTGGACTCTAGGTAGACTACCCTTTTTGTGTACGTATGTGTAGTCCTTGATGGCTAGACTTGTGATGCTTTTGTTGGGATTGTATGCCAAGTTATGTATGGGCTTATGGATGGCTTTATGCTTGTACATGTATGCTGAATGTTTTGGGCCAATGTATGGCACTTTTATGTGAATAGTGATGGGCCTAGTCTTATGGAAATGTTGTGCACCATTATATGTATGTTGTTGACCGATAGCATCATATACATATTAACTTGTGGTTTCAAAAATCTAAACCAATAATGTGGCTTCTTGGTTATCATATAGATAGCACTGTTGTTTGAATGCCCACACGTGGTTAATTATGTGTAGGATTAATGTTGACACTATAAAGGTTTTGTGTGTTTTGACTTTTTGAACATTGGTTTTTATGGAAATGCCTAGGCTATAAAATTATTTTATGGTTTTCTACTTGCTCAAGTCAAAGCAACTCTTGCATGCATAATTACATTCCTAGGTTAAACAACTAGTAGCATGAAGTTTTAACCAGGGTGCACACAATTAATTAGCCAATTGCAACCAACATGGGACTTATTCTTATAGGCTTCCTGGGCAAGGCCACGAGCGGCCGTGTCATTTATGACACTTTCAAGGGTAATGGAGTCTCCACTGATGCTATTAGACTTTGATTATTTCATTTTTCACTATAGGAAAAGGCTAAAGGGTGGTATCAATCACTACAACCAAAAAGTATCACCACTTGGAATGAAATGGCTAAGAAATTCTTGAGCAAGTTTTTCCCTCCATCCAAGGCTGTACTTTTGAGAGCTTTAAATGTGACATTCAAGCAACATGAGATGGAGTCTATTTCAAAAGCATGGGAGAGGTTCAAAGAGTTGCTTAGGAAATTCCCTCAACATGGATTTTTGGATTGGCAACAAATCAAACTTTTCTATGAAGACTTAGTGCCCACTTTAAGATTCATGATTGATGCTTCATCCAGAGGATCCTTGATGTCTAAGATGGCCGATGGTGCCTTCCAAATTCTAGAAAAATTGGCACTTAATGGATAACAGTGGCTGGGTGAATGGGCTCAACCAAGGAGAAGGGTATTAGAGGTTGATCAATTGACCGCTTTGTCGGCACAAATGACTTTTCTAATGATTCAAGTGTCCAAGTTAACCAACAGAAAAGTGCCAACCATTGAACAAGCCACTGCCTTTACCTCCAACATATATGGTGCACATGTGGATACAGAGCTTAAAGAAGCAAATTTCATGGGCAACTAGAATTTTGGGTTTAGAGACAACCAAATAGGTAATTAATACACCCTAAATTAGAGGAGCCATGAAATTTTTCCTACGGTAATACAAGAAATGTGCAACAACCACACCACCTCCCAATTTCAACCAAGTCCTAATTGAGAAGAAACTCTCTGTAGAAAAAATTATGTTGCAATTCATGAAAGAGATAAGGGATATGATGGGGAAAAATAAAGCCAAGATGGCTAACTTGAGTATTACCATTGCTAGTATGGTGGGAAATATGAGTTCAAGCATTAAGAACATGGAGAATCAAATTGGACAACTGGCTTTGGTGGTGAAGAAATCTCAAAAGGGAAAGTTTCCCAGTGACACTGAAATAAATCCAAGGCAACATTGTCAAACCATCACACTAAGGGGAGGCAAGCAACTTGAAGACCCATACAAGAAAATGCCTTCTCAAGTTACTCTTATGGTTGAAAGTAACAGAAGAAGAAAAAGTCATGGAGATGCCTAAAGAGCAACCATCAAAGTGTTCAATAAGACCCACCCATCCCACCTTTTGCCATTCTCACAAAGGTTTCAAAAGAAGAAGCTTGAGAAACAATATGGCAAATTCCTGGACACTTCAAGAAGCTTCATATAAACATTCATCTCTTGGAGGCATTGACTCAAATGGCCAACTATGCCAAGTTCTTGAAGGGCATCATTACCAAGAAGAGGAAATTTGAAGATTATGAGACTATCAAGCCTAGTGAAGATTATAGTGCGGTCTTCCAAAGGAAACTCCCCTAAAAGCTAAAAGACCCAAGAAGTTTCATAGTACCTTGTTCTATTGGTTCAATTTCTCAAAACATGGCATTGTGTGATCTTGGTGCAAGCATTAATCTTATGCCCATGTTATTTTTTAGGAAATTGGAGTTGGGTGAAATCAAGCCATCCACCATATGTCTTCAACTTGTTGATCGATTATTGACATGTCAAAGAGGAATGGTACAGGATATGCTTGTGAAATTTGGGAAAATTTCCTCCTCAATAGATTTTGTTATGCTTGACATAGAGGAGGATCAGGACATTCCTTTGATCCTTGGAAGACCCGTCTTGGTAACCGGCAAGGCATTAATTGCTCAACATTAATTGCTGTTGAGCAAGGTAAACTAACATTGAGGGTTAATAAAGAGAGCATGGACTTCAACATTTCCCAAGCTATTAAAGCTTCAGATGAGTTTAGTACTTTTTTCCTTCTTGATGTGGTGGATAGTTGCATAGGTAAAGTGAAGAAAAAAAATTTATGTGATGATCCACTCTTGAGATCTTTGTTGAGTTATGATGATGCCATTGAGAAAGATGTTGCTGATATGTCTATTGCTTTAAATGCATTAGTGGATGATAAAACTTTGGTGAATTTATGTGAGGATTTATGTTTGCTTGATGTGAATGAGAAAAGTGCACCAAAGTTGGATTTCAAAGTGTTGCCTAGTGTTTTGAAGTATGTGTTCTTGGGTTCTAATAATTCTTACTTGGTAATTATCTTTTTATGCTTATCTTTGTTGGATAAGGAAAGGTTGTTGAGGGTCTTGAGGGAGCATAAAGATGCACTTGCATGGCCCATTAGTGATATTAAAGGTATTAGCCCTTTCATTTGCATGCATAAATTTAGAATGAATGACACATAGACACCCACAGTTGAGCACTATAGAAAGTTAAATCCCACCATGAATAAGGGCAAAGACTTTGAAACTCTTGAATGCCGGTATCATTTATCCCATCTCTGATAGCCAATGGATTAGTCCTGTTCAAGAAGTGCCTAAGAAAGGAGGGATAACCATAGTGACGGACCAAAACTTTAAGATCATTGCCATTAGAACTGTCACTAGTTGGAGGGTGTTTATGGACTACGAAAAGCTCAACAAGGCCACCAGAAAGGACCATTTCCTTCTCCCTTTCGTTGATCAAATGTTGGATAGGTTGGCTAGTCATGAGTTTTATTGCTTCCTTAATGGTTATTCTGGGTAAAACCAAATTGCAATTGCACTAGAGGACCAAGAAAAGACAACCTTCACTTGTCCCTATGGCACTTATGCAATTAGGAGGATGCTTATGGGTTATGCGATGCATCGATAACATTCTAAAGGTGCATGATGGCTATCTTTGTTGACATGGTGGAGAAAATTAATGAGGTATTCATGGATGTTTTTTTTTTCAATATTTGGCTCCACCTTTGATGACTATTTGGGAAATTTGGTAAGGATGTTGAAGAGATGTGAAGAAAAAAAATCTTACTTTTAATAGGAAAAATATTTTTCATGGTGAAATCCGACATATTTCTTGGGTACAAAATCTCTTCCAAAGGTATTGAGGTGGACAAGGAAAAAATTACAACCATTGAAAAATTGTCTCCACCTAAAAATATGATGAGTGTAAGAAGCTTGCTTGGACATGTGAGCTTTTATAGAAGATTTTTCAAGGATTTGTCAAACATTATGCAGCCCCTTTGCTTGTTATTGGAGAAGGACACCAAGTTTGAGTTTGATAGCTATTGCTTGAAGGCCCTTGAGTTGATCAAGAAGAAGCTTGTGCAAGTACCTATTGTTGTCTCACCGAATTGAAGTCAACCATTTGAAATTATGTGTGATGCAAGTGACTTTCCGGTAGAAGTAGTGCTTGGCCAATGAAGAGAGCAGATTTTTCGGGCCATTTATAATGCAAGCAAAACTTTGACTCGGGACAACAAAACCACACTACTATAAAGAAAGAAATGTTGGTGGTGGTTTTTTCTCTTCATAAATTCTTAAAATAAATCGAATGCACCAAAGTGATTGTGGTCATTGACCATCTGGCCATTTGGTATCTTTTCACCAGGAAGGATGCCAAACCAAGGTTGATTTGGTGGATTTTGCTCCTATAAGAGTTTGATGTTAAAATTAAAGACAAGAAGGGTAGTGATAATGTAGTCGCGGATCACCTTCTAAGACTTGAGTTGGATAAGAAGCAACATCCATTGCCCATTGAGGAGTCATTCCAGAATGAACATCTTCTAGTGATAAAAGCTAGCACTCCTTGGTATGCCGATTAAGTGAACTATTTAATGTGTGGAGTGTTGCCATCGGAGTTGAATTCTCTTAAAAGAAGACGTTCTTAATGGATGTGCAACATTATTTGTGGGATGAACCTTTGCTATTTAAGAGGTATGTTGACTAAGTCATTAGTTAATGTCTTCCGAAGGAGGCAGTGCCGGATATCATTCATCATTGTCATTCATCTCCTTATGGTGGATATTTTGGACCAATAAAGACCACTGCAAAGGTGCTTCAATTTTGTTTTTATTTGCCTTTTCTTTTTAATGATTGTTATGCCTTTTTCAAGACTTGTGATAATTTTCAAGGATTGAGAAATATTTCTAGAAGACATGAGTTGCCATTAATATGTGGGGTATTGACTTCATGGGATTGTTCCAACCTTCCTTTGGTTGCTCTTATATACTATTGGCAGCAAATTACATTTCCAAGTGGGTTGAAGCTATTGCCACACCTCAATTTAGGAAGTAAAACACTTAGGGAGTGACAAACTACCATTAGTGACAAGGCTTTTCAGCTCTTACTTACCTTAACTTCTCTTTGATTTGAAATTATGCTTTTGATACTTTATGATATGATATTGAGTATTTGTTGTCAGGTTCTACATTTTGTTTTTTTATATATATTTAGGCTAGTGAATGCTATAGACTAGCATTTTTCTAAGTTTGGGGGAGTTTGATAGGTGTTAATTTTAGAGTCAAACATGTTGACTTTTTGTAAACTTTTTTTCTATCTTACCACCCAACATTTTTTGACAATTCTTGATTCGTTCTTTCATTTTGTAGGTTGGAGAAGTAGATCGAAGCATTAGAATGGCACTGAGACGAGTAGAACAAAAAATGGGTATGCTGAAGTCAAAGCTAAATTATAACTGTAAGGCCTAGGTGCCATAGTACAAAATGGTACTGCCTGAAATTGCACCTTCTAGCACCTAGGCCTTAAGCATCGTGAGTCTGGGCACATAGGCACCAATTCTAGCCCTTTCTTTTGCTTAGACACCCCTGCACCCAGAGAAAAATGGTCCCTCACCTTCAATTTGAATCTAAGCATGTTATTGGCTAATGGATTTTGCCTAGATGGGTAGGAGAATAAAAGAGACACCTTCAAGACTTAGAGAAATCTTAAACCAAGCTTAGAGACATTCATTCTTCTTCATCTTCTCAGCTTAGACTTAGATTTTCATCTCCACATCTTGCAATTTTCTTCATCTTCCTTGAGAGCACTTATGGATTCTTACTTGGAGAAGCATTGGAGGACGTGAAGTCTTGTGGAAGCCTTGAGAAATCAAGCATCTAAAGTTTATTGGGTTCCTTCTTTCCTTTCTTCTTCTTACATTTAGACATGAATGCTCTTTTATGTATATTCATGGTTATGTTTTTTGTTGGCCCAAGTGCAACCAAGAGAGGGGGTGAATTGGTTGTTTTAAAAACTTTAGCAAACTCAAAATTTACAACTAAATTTACTCAACCAAAGATCAAGAACAAATCAAGTAATGCTAAGCACAAATAAAGCAAGTAAATAAAGGAGGATAAAGAAAAGAGTACACTGGGATTTATAGAGGTTCAACTCCACCAACCGAAGTCTACGTCCTCTCCTCAAGCTTGCCCACTTGAGATTTCCTCCACTATGCCTTGATCAAGATTACAATGGTGTTTTCTTCAAGGTTCACACCCAACCAATCTCTAGTTTTCTTCAAGGCTCACTAGAAACCACCTCACACTTAAGAGATTCTAAGACTTGAAATGTTTACAAACTCACAAGCTCACACAATAGCACTCTTGCTAGATATACAAGTGAAAGCACAACCTCAACAATGAATTTCTCAAGATAAGCTCTTTCTCTTGGAGTTAATGATGAATCTTCACTTCTAATGGCCAAGAGTTGCTTCCAAGGTATTTCTTCATGTATTTATACTCATTTGGGGGCCAAAGATATGTTGAAGAACCATTGGGAAGGTCAGAAAAGTCTCCAAGAAAGCAGGTGACCGTTGCTATTAAATTTGACAAGTTTTTGCTTCTGTCGCCCAGTTTTACCTGGGGGAAAATTTTCACTCGGTTGAAAATTCAGTCTCATAACAAAACCCCATGTTTGAACTCCAATGGCTATATTGCTCATTAATGACATATCAGCACCTGGTTCATGTGGCAATCTGATGTGACATGATTTAAAAAGATTTTTCAAAGAATTTTCAAACCAAAAAATCACGCACAGGTCTAGACTCATGTTTCACCTGGTTGAAAAATTTTCACTATAGTGTTTTTCTGTTCCAGAACCAAGATGCTCTCCAGTTCAAAAAATCACTCCAATTTCACTCGGTTGAAAAAATTTCACTCGAATGTTTTTCTGTTCCAGAACCAAAATACTCTTGGGTTCAAAAAAATACTCCAGTTTCAACTTGTTGAAATATTTTCACCTTTTTGAAACTGTAACTCCAGATTTTTCTCACTTCCAAACTTTCAAATCTCAACGAATTTTTCACCAAAAAAATTTCTTCCTTCACAAGCAATGCTTGAATTGCCATAAATACTTCAAATATACTTAAGAAATAATTTTCCTTCCAAATATCAAAACTTTATCAACAAGAGACCAATGTATAAATCTTTAGGTAGAGCTTTGAAACACATAAAACAAATATGTTTTGTTATCATCAAAATCAAATAAATATGAGCAATGAATGGAACAAATCCTACAGTTTTATTTGAGTATGGAGTAGTAGCCTTGACACTATCTATGGTTGTAAATACTTAGATTGCTTTTGTTATTTGAATCTATGGCTTTGTCATGTTGGTCTTCATTCTATTGCTTATTTTTTATTCTATTGTGCTTGTTGTGTGTTAGCTAATTGATAGCCACACTCGGTTACACTCTAGATCACTTTTAAACTCTTGGAAAAGATAAAAAGTAATTTGACCTAGGTGAAAGAGTTAATGACAATGGCCTTGTTAGGAAACTAGTCTAAGTCATTAGGTGAAGATAAATTGAGCACTAATGCCTCTTTCTAATCTTGTAATTAAATGGGAATCCTTACTAAGCTTAGAATAGAGAGAGTTAGTCCTTTCACTAGGGAAAGTAATGATTTGATTAGTTAACTTCACCAACAAGTAATGAAAACCAAATCACTAGCCTAAATTCATTAACTAACCAACCCAAGTAATGAACCCATAGGAAGTGTGCTTTCATAATTTCATAAAAATAACAAATTTACATTGCATTCTTGCATTCTAGGTTTGTAGTATTTCACTTAGCTAAGTTTAGTTATGCATTTACTTGCTCAAATCTTCATTCAACTTTGATTGTTTAGCTAAAGTCATTCTTACCTAACTACAACGTCTATTATGCACTTGTGGTTAGGGTTAAAAATTTGCAATATGTACCCAGGCTGGTCTCCCAATAATGGCATTATACGAGGAAGGGAGATCCAACACCAGGAATTTCATAATGTGGGATAAGCATATGATCTTTCCAGCTACTGTGAACTTTATTAGCATAAGGGGCAATTGTTTTGCTCCTATAGTGGGCACCTCTTCTTAATTGACTTCATAAGTAGGTCCTAAGAGGGGCTCAAATAAGACTTTGGAGTTGGCCTCCATGTCAAGGTAAATGTGCTCAACATTGAAGTTGTTGGTCCTAGTTGTTATAAAAATGAGGTCCAAGTGCGGAACCAAAGTGCACGACATGTCAGGCCCCATCGATATGTTGCTTAAGTCAGCGACTTCTAGCTGGGTGACCTCATGCTCCTGTCACTTTTTCACCAAGGAGGATTCCCATTTTGTGATCATGTGCATGACCTCGGCAGGTGGCTAAAGGTTCTTGTAGTTATCCTCTTCTTGGTCTTCACTGTCATTGTCCCTCCTACGAGGCCTTTCCTCTTCCTATTGGGAAGGATAGTATATTCTTGCTACATACTCACGCATCCTGCCTACTTGAACTATTTCCTCTATCAGGTGCTTTAATTGCCAATAATCTTTTATGTTGTGTTCCCTATCCTTGTAATATTGATAGTATTTCTTCAAACCCTTTTTGTTCCTCGAACTCATTGGGGTGGCCATTTTGGCACCATGGTTTTGCTCCCCAAGGCATAAAGTAAGTTATCCATGGTTTCCTGTTATGGTATAACCATGAGATCCGGACTTCTTTTCTTGGACGACGACACACCATTCTTGACTTTGGGTTGCTCTTTCTTTGGAATGGCTTATTGAGTTCCTTAACATGCATATATTTGGTCACTTAATAAAAGAACTCCCCAATACTTCATATAGGGTTTTCACATAGGTCTTATGCTAACTTGGAATCTTTCAACAAACATTTGGTAATGCCAATCATATCAAACTCAGGGGATAAATCTTGTACCTGCACAGCTTTGACGTTGAAACCTCTAATGAAGTCCTTTAAGGATTCATCCTTGGTCTCATGTATTTTCAACAAATTGAACATTGTCTTGGGAGTTGGCTTACTCCCTAAAGAGTTTTTTAGGGAGGCCTAGGATAATTACCTGAAGGACTAGAAATGATCACCCCTGTCGGACCTAAACCATGAGGCAACAGCTCCTGCTAGGGTAGAACTAAAGGCTTGGCACATAACCTTATTTGACACTCTTTATAACCTTATAGCAGTAATGTGCCACTACATGTGATTGACTGGGTCTGTGAGTCTATTGTAAGGGTATTTCTTTGGCATTTTGAAGGCACCGGGCGTTGGTGCGTTGATGATCTCATCAGTGAATGGTTGGATACACATAAAATTGATCTCCATAGTAAGGCCAACATTGCCCAATTGGGGTTCAGCAGCTTTTAGGCACTACTCCATTTGATCCAGCCTTTGTAGGATGATGCTGATGCCATTGGCGCTAGATCTATCAAACTTTACTTAAGATGCTTGTGGGGGATATCTGAGGGGTCTTGGCCCTAGATCCCTGATGCGAGTCCGATTGGCGGAGCCAGCATCTCTACTGTGTGCAGTGGTGAGGGCAGCAGGGGGTTCTGGAGGTGCAGGCTGAAGACTGGTGTCCTGGGTGGATCTCCTTAAGTGATGGCCAGCAGCTTCTTGGTCCCGTGACAGGGTGATGATGGGAAGGACCTCCGATATGGGAGAGAGCCCGAAGGGGAGATTCTTCAGGGAGACCTGGCTGAAATACTCAGAAAATAGGGGTTAGGAGGCCCCCGGGGTGGTTTTCCGGGGGGGAACCTCCGACGCCCAAGTCAGTGCTTTTAGAGAGAAGGGGACATAATAATAAGCACCAAAAGTTCTTGCCTGGCGTGTCTTTCTAAGGGCTGAAGGGAGAGTATTCAGGCGGAAGGAGGAGAGCGTCCTCTGTTTTCCGGCCTCTCTGTCCTATTTTTCTCTCCAGAGGAGCCCCATGTCTGTGACCATTTCCCTGGTATATAAGGGAGGGGGTGACCCCTCAGATTGTGGCACGTGTATGGATGGATGGTGTTCGTATTTTTTGGTGTGGGGGCCCTTAGTCGCCTGCTGGCTCCTCGGGCCGTGAGCCGTGGTAGGTGTAGCCCAATGTGACAGGACGTTAGACTGCGACGGCGTGTCAGAGTGCATCTGGAGGCGATGTGTCAGAGACGTATGCGAGTGGAGTGTTAGAGACTCCTTGATGGCTCTTGTGGTACAACCGAGGTCCCTTTAGTTGATGTCTCACTTCGGGGCGATGGGCCTTTTCCCGGAGTCGGACTGAAATTTTGGCATCCCCGTCTTCGGGGGCTTTCTCCCGCAAAGGATGGTTGGTCTTTCTCCCCCGAAGCTGGTTCGGTCGCCGTCTCGAAAGAGGCGCTACGCTGGTTCCTGAAGTTGGAATTGGTGAGCTTCCGAGTTCGTGTGCCTCAGGTGTATGGCTTCCTTCACTCCAAAGTCCTTTCTGAGGTCGTATGCCTTAGGTGTCTGGCCCCCTCCTTCCCGTGGTCGATAGGTGGTCAGGGCGATAGCACTTCGGCTGTCACATGCCCCATTGGAAAGGCCGAAGTGGAGACTTCGGCCAATAGTCCTTTTGGTGTCCGCCTATCGCCCAATTGGCAGTTTTGACAGGACGACCTCGTGGACTCCTGGAGGCCCACGTGGTAGTATGTCCATTTCGGTCGAATAGGGCGGCACGGAGCCTTGAACCCCGGACCTTATGGATTTACACTCGGAGTATGACATCGGTTGGGGAGGCAGCTCGCCACCTAGGTAATAAGCCTTGTTCGGACAAACATCGGTTGGGGAGGGACCTCGCCACCTAGGTAATAAGCCTTGTTCGGACAGATGCCATCTATCCATCCTTTGGTGTTCTCGAGATACCCAACTTTTTTATTTTTCCCGCCATAGGCTAGTGGACCGTTGTGTCTTGAAACTAGTCGTGCCAGTCTCGAGCAGCGTGTCCGGGTTTTCTGGATGTCAGAAAATGTGTCCTAGTTTCTCGTGCGGGTGACACGTGGCAAGCATCTGCTGGGATGGGCACGCCTTTTCGCGCGCGAGGGGTAATTATGGCAACATTTCACCTTCGCGCAGCAGTTATGACACCCTTTTGGCTACCCTTCCTCGATCTATAAAAGCCTCATCCTGTCATACTCTTCATTTGTGTTTTTCTTTGCTTTCACTTTGCTCTCGTCTACTTCTGTGCCTTTTCCTCCTTTTTTGCGGCGGCTTTAGCGGCGGAGCGATTTTCGACAACTTTTTAGGACAGCGTCCTCAAACCCCGACTTCGGCAAGACTTTTGGTGGGTTCTGACTTCTAGAGTTCCTTCGGTTTCTGCTTTTCTTTTAGCTTCCCGAAGTCATTTTTCCTCTTTTCGAAGTCATTTTCAGTCAACCATGCCTATCCCCGAGAGCTGGCAACCTCTTATGTCTCACCCTTGTTGCTCTACTTCTGAAAAATTAAAGAAGTGGAAGACCAAATTTTTCCTTCCTTCGTATGCCATCACAAGGTTACCCCGCCTTGGTCAATTTAGCTTTATGAACCGAGGTGATGAGGTTACCATTTTTCGAGCCCAACTGAAGGCCGGACTTCGGTTTCCCCCTACGAAGATGATTTGTGACTTTTGCCAATTTCATGGCATAGCCGTGAATCAGCTTCTTCCCAACTCATACTGCTATTTTAACACATTTCTCGACATGTGTGGGATCTTTGGGGTAGAACCCTATTTCATCCTATTCATGCAGTATTACAAGCTCTATCCGGTTCCAAAGGGTGGCTTTTATTTTATGCTACCTCGGGGATCTGGGAGCAAGAAATTTATGTTCACCTTCGCTACCAAAGATAGCTGGCGAGGGTGGCAAAGGAAGTTCTTCTTCCTGAAGGTGGCGGAGGCCTGGTCACACGTCCCGACTAAGTGGGCTCAGGGAAAGCTGGAGACGGATGTCATGGATCCCAGGAAGCTGCTAACTCCTGAGTTGGCGGCGAGGTTTGGGGACTTTGATAGACGAGTCCGTGCTATCACTGACTGGGTTGCCGAGGTCCCTCCACGCTCTCTCTACCCTTTCCCGACCATGTGGAAACTCATGACCGAGGATGTCCTTCGGGAGTTGGGAGTGGTTACAGAGCACAAGACGGATCTCGGCATGCCAGCTCCTGCTGCCGAGAAGAACTCTTGGCTGGTGAAGCTCCTTCGGAGCGAGCTCACTTATGAAGCCTTTTTTGAAAGTAAGTTTCATTCAAAGTTTTTCAGCATAAGTGCCTGTGGACTCACACTGATGTTTTCCCTCTTTTTCAGAGATGGGCGACGAGTCTGCCGCCTACTACAAGTCTCTCTTCCTTGGTCAGGCCGAGAAGGGAGAACAAACAAAGAAGAGGCGCAAGACTTCTGGGAGCGGACCGTCTTCGGTCAAGAAGGCAAAGAAGGGCACCCTTCTTCCCCCCTCGGAGGATGTTTCAAAGGTTGGCGATGTCATTGCAACTTCAACCAAGGTTGCAACTTTTTCCAAGCCTGAAACTCCTGGGGGGTTCTTGCCGAGGTGGCCGCTACTGCCTCTGTGAGTCCCATTACGTCGGCAGATTTGCTAAGCTCTTCGGAGGATCCTTCTGCTGAAGAGTTAGAAAAACGCCAAAGGGCCAAAGGTAAACATACTCCCACCGACGTGGAAGAAGTCCGGGACTCTGATGACGATGCCACTGAGGTTGCGCCAGGTTTGTCTTTTTTCTCCTGCAATCTTACATCTTTTATAACCAAAGAATTTTTACCTGATAAGATGTATGTTTCTTTTTGCAGAGGATCTGGCGCCCTCAGCTTGGATGGTTGAGCATGCCCAAAGGCGGGCTTTTCGGGATTCTCATGTCCCGAAGGACAAAGTCCCAAGGGAGCCGTTCTGATCATTCACAGAGGACATGAACATGTTCTCCGAGGATTGCAGGGAGATGGCTCCCCAAATGGCGAGGCGCGTGCTTACTCAGGCATCCTTCAAGGCAGTCACCAAGGAGTGTGCCTCCGAGAATGCCCTTGCCGCAAAAGTTTCCGAGCATGCTGCTCAGGTAATTCTTCAGGCTCTTCACTTTTCCTCCCTACTTTTTTTGTCTAAGTGTTTTGTCTTTTCTTGCGCAAATTTCACTAAGTACCTTTCTTTTTTACAGCTTTTGGGGTATAGTGGATACCTCCGAGCTTGGGCAGCAAAGCAGTCTTCGGTTCGAGCCTAGGCCGAAGACAAATTGGAGAAGGCCAAAGTCTTTTGTGCCAACTCGGTGCTGACAAACACCAAGTCGAGCCAAATATGCAATGAGAATATTGCCAGTCTTCGGGAGGAATTCTTGAAGGGCCAAGAGGAGCTCTTAAAGGATTTTTCCAAGAAGATGTCCGACCTTGGCGACAAATTAGTCAGCCTGACTTCGGCCAACGAGACCCTTCAGAAAGAAAAAGAAGGGGAGTCTGCCTTCCTGGCGAAGGCAATGGCTGAAAATGCTGAACTCCAGGCCAAGGTCGACTCACTGAAGAAGGGTTCGAAGAAGAAGAAGAAAACCGAGGAGCTGGAGAAGGAGATTTCCAACCTTCGGAAGGAGGTTTCGGATCTTCATAATGAGGCGGACGAGTTAGACGTTGAAAGAGACAAAGCCGTCTAGGCGACCAAGGTTGCTTTTCAGGACGGCTTCTGCCTAGCTCGTCATCAGTTTCTGAAGAAGTATCTGAACCTCGATCCTTCCTTTCTGGCTGCCATGGATATTCCCGGGGGGCCTCGGTGGACTTGGTCGAGAGTTGAGTTCCTTAACTTGCCGTTTCCTCCTCCTGCACCGAATGCGGCGATGAAAGGCTCAGGAGCCGAAGCTTCCCATGACGCCGGGGTCGCTTAGATATTCTAGGACCTTTGCCTTCTGCTTTTTCTTTATACTTTTCTTCTTGTAATCTTCTCCTTGTACTAAGACCTTCTTCAATGAATTTTCTCCTTCAATGAAATGTTCTTTCATAATTTGGCTAAGTCTTTTTTGAGCAATTTTTGTTTCCCAGTTGTCCCGACCACTTTCGGTTAAGGAACTTCGAAAAAGTATTTCTTTGCCTGTTTCATCGGTCATCCTTCGGGTGGAATCTCGCAGTTGGCGAAGTTCCCTTAGGCAAAATTTAGCCTGCCCTTGCCGGCCGTGTTCAGTAGACTTGACCTCTTTTGGGCATATAACCCAACTGACTTCGGAAGGAACAGGAGACTTTTGGGAGTCCATACTTCAGCTTTGTTCGGCGAACATTCTTATGCAGGGGAAAACTTTCTGTACTTAGACAAATTTTTGGCTTGCACCATTTATTGTCTAAAAATTCTAAGTATAGAATTTCTTTAAAGCGCCCGAATGCCTTGTACTTTTCAGTTTTCCTTCTTCGGTGTTGCCAAGCTTGTATGCTCCCATTCGGACATCGTTTAGGACCAAATAAGGCCCTTTTTTGTTTGGCCGAAGTACCCCATAGGATGGCTTTCGGGGTTCTAATTCGGCCTTTCGGGGGCGAGGTCTCCTTTTCCTTATTCCTTTTAGCCTATCATGCAGACTTGCACTTATGGCTACCTTTTGCCGAAAAGGCTATTCTTTCAGGCTCAGCTGCTTCTCAGTGTTTGACAACTGGGTCGAGCTCAATTCTCAACCCGAGGACATTTCCTTTTTCGTCAAACATCTGTTATGCTGGCCGAACTACTTCCAATGGATAATGGCTTTCTATACTGGGGATAAGTGAGAAAGGTGTGTCTCCCTTGGTCCCTCGGGGAGTCGTTTGATAACTCCTTAGTACAGTAGGAAGTTCTCCTGGCCACTTCCCTTTGCTTCTCTTTTAGTCCCTTAGTCCCTCTTTTTGCTACCTTTACTTGTCTGTTGCTCGGAGGTTGAGCTTGTGGATGGAAGTGCCTTTTTATTCCGAGGTCGGTGACGAATTCTTGAAATCCTTTGTTCATGGGCTGGAAATCATTATTGGCCAGTGTCACCGTCGTTACGCCAAATCAGCATACTATGTTCTTCCAGATGAATTTTTGTGTTTCTTTTACCGACATGGTCGCTAGGGGTCCTGCCTCATCCAACTCAGTGAAGTAGTACTCTGCTATCATGCAGAACTTCACATCTTCGGGTGCTGCTTGAAGTGGCTCGGTGTAATCTCTCCGAGGTTATCCGCTCCGAAGGCAGTCTTCGGGTGTTGGCGTGTCTCTGGCCATTTTCACACCTCCTGGACGAATTGTCCTGCACCCTTTTTACCGATATATCTTAATAACGGTGTTGCGTACCTTTGCCTGCATAGTTTTTCCTTAATCAGGAAATATCATCTGGAACGTCTTTACACTTTCTGCTGCTTCATAAGGATTTTCGGGACTTCTTTGGTTGCGAGATTCCTCTTTGTAGGATCTTTCCATCTTTCGTGCAAGGTTATTATACCTAGCGTTGTCATGCTCGGATGGCCCAACACTTTTGGTAATCAAATTTGATCGTTTTGGTGGCCTCCTTGCCTCAGGGCTATAGCATTTCGGCTATCAATCCCTATTGTGGTTCCCTATATAGGGCTCATTTTAGGCCTTCAGGCATTAGATAACTCTCAACATCCTCTTCTGGTGCCATGGTAAGGACTTTCATGATCTCCTACCAAAATGTGGCTTTTAGTTGTTCAAAAAGAGCATGCTTGAGGGCCTGGAATTGGTTGTCATGCAAGGCCGTTGCTTCCTTACCCTTTCTGGGGTCGCTTGAAAGCAATGAGGGGTCCCCACCAGCAATTCTTTATCCCACCCCTGCATTCTGGGGATCTAGGGGCTTTCTTGGTGGATTCTAGATGTGTCTTCTTTGGTTGTTGTCCTACTCATTCTCTTGAGGATCTTGGTGCAATCATGATCCCTTTATTGTCACAATGGTTGTTCCCATAGAAGGTGACAAATTGATAGCCAAAGTACTACCAACTAAACTGAGCGGTTTGTTCTTGGAGTTAAGATGATGTGGACTAGGAAACCTGTACCCAAGGATATCGTTAAAAGTCCCAAGATGTGTGCCTTGGGGAAACTTTTTTATGGTCAAATCAATCTCTTGTGTAAGGAGTGAAGTTGCAGAACAAAAAGTATAGTAGTTATTTCATGCCTTGGGATTGATAATGGGATTTCTCTTTCCTAGTGGTTAGTAGGAAATCATGGGTGTATCATGTAGATTGGTAAATCCAGTAATGGGGGGATTCAGTTGCCTTCTAGACTATTATCATTCTTATTAAGCTCATAGTAGGCCTATTAGGCCGCTCAATGGTAAGCTTTTTTTTTTTTTTTTATAGACATAATTTAAACCACATGTACCTTTTTATGGGCCATATAGTATCAATCGTCAGTGAGACAAGTTTATTAAAACACTCAGCCTCTAGAAATAAAGCTCTCCCGCTTGTTGACATTATCATTCTATCCAATCGACACCAGATAGAATAGCTGTATCCGCACCAAGCAGATAAAATTAAGGTCTAAATAGCCGAAATCCGATAGCTCACACAAGTCAAGAGCATCACAAGAAACTCTCCATCTACGTTTGGCTATAATTCAAACCACCTTCCTTCTCTGACGAAAACAATCTTTCATGAAAATTTCCCCCGGATAACCAAGGCAATGACGAAACTCCTTTCAACCACCCAAGTCCCTCTCTACATACAACATTTGCTTCCCCATAAACAAAAGAACTCAGATCAATTTAGTTTTGCGGGTAGGAAGTTTAAAAGCAAAAAATATGTCTTTGCTAGGTAAATGGTGGTGGCAGTTCAAATCGGAAGAGGGCAGCTTGTGGGTTAGGGTAATAAAAGCACTGTATGGGCACGGTGGGGCATTCTCTTTAAATGCTGAATTAATTCATAGAGAGGGAACTTGGGAAAACATTCCGAAGGTCGGTCATGACATTGGGTTCTTGGGGAGGGGGGACTCATTTAGCAATTCTTTTGTCTGGAACTTGAAAATGCGGACAAGATAAAATTTTGGCATGATGTGTGTGTTGGGAATAGGTGTCTGCAAGAGGTTTTCGATATTTCCCCAGATTGTATGGTTAAAGAAAAAGGGATTTGAGTAAATGAGTCCTTGGGTTGGGAATGGTGTTGGGTTAGAGAGATTAGAGGAAGGCAATTGGGAGTCTTTGTCAAATCTGCCCTCTAATTTACAGGTACTTCCTGAAGCAAGAGATACTTGCTGGTGGAATTGGAGCTCAAGTGGATCATTTTCAGTTAAAAAACTATCGCAAGCAATTGATGATTTCACGCTTCAAGGGCCTGGAGCTTCTCTCTTCAAGTGGAACACCTGGGTTCCGAGGAAAGTCAATGTGTTTATATGGAGGTTGTGTCAAGATCGGCTGCCGACTACGAGAATTAACTTACTGCTTCACGAATTCCCTACTTCAAGTATCGTATGTCCACATTGCTTTGCTTCTGTTAAGACCATTGATCACAATATGGTTCGCTGCTGCAAAGCTGTACAGGTTTGGAAGCAGATTTGCTCTTGGTGGCAATTGAGTCGGTTGCAACCTGTTGATACCAAAGAGTTACTCTCAACGGATTCACCAGCACAATTTGATACATCTCAGAGGCAATCCTGGGAGGCTGTGGATGATTTGGAAAAAAAGAAATAAACATATTTTCAATAATGGTCAACATCTCCAGCTGGACCTTATAGGGGGAATGCAAGCCATCTTATATCTCTGGCTAAGCAGCAGGTCAGGAAAGCTGGAGGTACCTTGGGCGGATTGGGTTCTAAATCCTTCGCATTGTTGTAGAGAATTATTATAGCTGTCATAGCTGTCACCTGGGGGGGTTAATCTGTACGCTTGGCTGGGTTATATTTTTTGCTTCAAGCATAGTTCACATGTGTCAAGTTTAGCAACTTTGTCTATTCAGCCGTGTAAGAGTTAAAAGTGGAGGGGTTATTTCTTCAGAGTGTTCAGCTACTCGCTATCTCCTCTGTAACTAATAGTACACGAGAACTCAATTTCAAATCCCAATTAACATGCAAGAGTACGTGAGGTATTCTCCGCCATGTCTTAACAAGCCATAATTTTTGTAAAATTCAGAACTCAAAGCAATTTCTTCAACAGATGCATTAGACACGACGTAGCCATGCAGTTACATATGGCGCACAGCGTTCTCCAGCATCTCGACCTCCCTACCATCTCTGCCATCGTCGTCTTCCCTCACCGTGAGCCAATCAAATGTGCAAAAAGATAGGACGGAGTATAGGATTAAAGTTGCTAAGCAAGGCATCGCCAGCATGCGGTAGTACTTGTCTAGTCTGCTCTCGTCGATTGTGTCGCCGAACCAATGCGGGCAGGCTACAATCAAAAACACACTAAATAACCTGCCGATTCCGAGGACCAACCCGTTGAACGATAAATGAAAATATCGCATTGATTCGGGCAGGTTAGCGTAGAAGAATGTTTCGAGCCCTTCTTGAATGAGCCCGTTGGCGAGACCCAGAATTCCAAACTGTGGCGCCAACCACAATATGCTAATCTTGATGTGGGTATCACTCTGCTGGTCCAGGTCGTGACTGCGGTTTTGTTTCAACGTCTTCAATCTCTTCCGTTCCACTCCCCACGCAGTGAAGCAGGATCCCGCTCCTGCCAGGAACCCGATGCCCATTCGCACTGACATCGCGGCACGCCTTCTCCTCTTCTGTGCCTCCATTACTGAAGGAGTTCCTGTGTCTTCAATCTTGAAACACTTTCTGATCACAAAACCGGCGATGAACGAAGATACATACCTGATAAGGGATTGCAGAACCGGGAAAGTGTTAATGGAGACCCGAAGCTCGCGCGAACCGAGCATCGTTTCATCGAGGTTTGCACTGTGCTGGATGAAGAAGTGTTCCCTGTCGCGTCAGTGATGCTATACACCGACAACAAAGCCCAAACGGGCAGAAATTTTCTCAAACGTCTCCACTATTCTAAAAACCTGAATGGGCGACCCGTTGGCTGGTTGTGCACATAAGATGGGAAGCGGAATCCAAACAAAAAGACGAAAGGAGATCCTGAAAGTTTGCCTCGAACTGCGCGTGCCGAGGTGGTTCACGATGGCAACGATAACGCCGATGGCCGAAGCCATGGCACTCCAAAAACCCCCGCAGCATTCTGCCCTTCTCTCCTCTTCATACGACGGGGCGCGCCCGAGTAGCTTGAACTGGTCGATGAAAAATGCTGTGAGAGTGGGAGATATGCCTGCCTGCCCGATTGTGATTAACACATAGAAATAAGTGTAAAACTCTGGATTCTTTAAGCTCAGACTGCGAAGCCATAGCAGCATTATTCCCTAAATTGCAAAAATGTAACAGGTTAATATCGGCTTCCGTGTCCCATCAATATTTATACTTTTTAAATTTTGGTTTGAATTACATAAGAGACTATAGACGTCACAGACACATTTCCCTTTAAAATTTTGTATTTTTCAGATGTAGTATTGCGATAATGATTTTAGTTTTAGTAAATTAGTGCTTCGAAAATTTGAAGTGTGAAATTGTGTTAGCTATTAAGCTAATCACTCATTCCGTATGTCCTAACACCTTTGATATTAGAATATAAGATAAGTTGATTGGAACTCACAAATCTCTTCCTTCTCCCATTTTGACCATTTCTGCCCTCATTAGATGTTTAGTAAAAAGGCAAAGTATCAAAATTACCAATAATATTTAGGTTAGGACTTAAATATGCCATTAAAATTTTTCTTTTTACCCAATCTCCCATTAATGTTTCAAAATGGGCTCAAATATGCCACTAAAGTTTCACAATGGAAGTGAATATGCCATTGTCATTAAAAAAAATTAATGGAAAACGTTAAAAATAACAAGTTTTGAAATTTTAAGGTGATAATCCAAGTTTTAACAAATTTCAAATATCTTATGTAATTAGTCTCTCTCTTTCTCTCTTTCAGGCCGTCTACTACCACCGCCTTCTAAAACTTCTCTGGCCACTATCCGCGGTGTCTGATGATAAAAAGAATTTTCAGCTTTTTATCGTCTCATCACCACCAGTGAGATTTGAGAGAGGATAGTTGTTAGCACGAAAGCAATCCCTCCATTGTCTTCAATGTTTCCCTTCGTTGTCTCTGATGTTTTTTTCTCCTCCCTTTCTTTTTCACCGTTTCGCCAAAGGTGGAAACCAACATTCCAAAATCTCCAACATAAAATATGAAGTTATTACTCCTAGAAACTTCAATTGTTACACTAGAGACCATATTAGGATAAGTGCCCGAGATTTCGTTAGTTTTAATCCTGAAATCAATTTAATGGAATGACTAACTAGCTGCTTTACTTGTAGCCCTCTACTGGTACTCCACTTGTAGCCCTCCGCTGGTGATCCTTCCTCGGTCTGGCGAGATGTTATCGGTGGTGAGACTGGACTAGATGCTATGTTTTCGGACGTGAGGCCGGATAAATGCCTAACATTGGAAGTGGGTCTAATTACCTATGACTCTTGTTGTTTTTTGTTATTATCCTGAAATTTCAAAACTTCTTATTATTTACATTTTCCGTTAGTTTTTTTAACGGTAGTGACATATTTGAGCCCATTTTGAAACATTAGTGGGAGATTTGAAAAATAATATATATAGTGGCAGATTCAAGCCTTAACCTAAACATTAGTGGCATATTTGATACTTTTTCCTTAGTAAAAATGTTCCCTGAACTCTTCAATTGGACCTTTGTCAGATCCTCTAAATTTCAAATCAATGAAGGTATACAATATTATTTGGGGGTCCATTTTTCACAAATATGTCTAAGTCTACCTCTTCCCAATTTTTGGTGGACAGGGTCAAACACAGTCTAGAGACATGGACATGGCGTTTGCTTAATAATGCTGGAAGGTTAAGCCATATTCAATCCACCATATTGTCCTTACCTGTTTACATCATGTCTCTCTTCAAAATACCTACCACATTCTCAGATTCTATTTCTAAGTCCTATATTCACTTTTGGTGGTATGGCTATCATTCTTGGAGATGAATTCACCTAAAGTAAGAGAGGATTCTAATTCTACCAAAGGGAATTGGTGGTTTGGGCATAAATGATCTTTGTCTGTTTAATTAGGTGCTTACGGGAAAAACATTCTAGCTTATTTTTGCTGGGGAACAATCATACTTGGTCTTTCGGGTTTTATTGGCTAAATATGGGTTAAATCGAGCTATCTAGTATGACCCTACATTACAAAATTCCTCAACCATCTAGAAAAGTCTTTAATATGGGAAAGACCTTTTAGTACTAAAGGTTTATTGGCGAATTTGTAATGGGTTCTGAATTAAAGTATGGGACGACCCTTTGATCTTGCAGGTTTCGGTTCAACTTCTTAACTTTGTAGTTACTTTGCCCCTTCCGATCAAGTCACTGAGCGTATTTGATCTAGCCCTAGCAAATCAGGAAGATTAGAATTAGAATCTAACAAACTCCTTCTTCCCTCACGAGATTATGAATAAAATAGTGGTTTTCTCCCCCTAACACCAAATAAAGGACTTGACCAAATAATTTGATAGGGTACCCTATCAAGTACTTATTCTAAAATGCACGATTATTCATGGAAAGCTACTAGCCAATATTTAGCAGTTGTCAATCAACAACATAACTCTGCTGTTCTCCCTAACTCAACAACATAACTCTGTTGTTCTCCCTAACCACCCTCAAGCCACCATAGTTATGAAAAGGATATGGGGCTTCAACATTCCACATAAGTTAAAGTTCTCCTTTGGTAATGTATTGTTGATGCTCTTTCGAGTGACTATACACTAGCATTTCAATGTGGCCTAGCTAATCCTACTTATTCCCGATCTCATATGGTAGCTAAAACCCCATGTTATCTCTTTTGAGATTGTGCCAGTTTTAATCAAATTCGAGCTGCTTTTTGTCATAAGCCTTTTGTTGATCCTTTAATATCACTTGGGTAGTTGGCTAATTAACATCCTAGATAGTGCCCCAAAATGGAATTTTGAATGGCTTGCCATCTTGGTTTTTATAACTTGGTCCATCTGGTTAGGGTAGAATAAATGTATTTTTTGACATGCTACCTTCTATACTCCATACATTATGCCAGAAGGGACATGTAACTTCAACAGTTAATAGCTACTAGAGACTACTACCTTTACACTCCCAAGCTTTACTCTTTCTAGCCAAACATTTTTTGTGATTCATAGGGTCATAATGTTGTTGGGTATATTACACAAACCCCTACAATGTTTACTGTGGATGGTGCACAGCAAAGATAGTCCTTGATAGGAGTAGTAGATTGACTATAGATGGGTTTTAATGACCTTTTCCAGATCCAATATTCAGAATAATTCACAAACTTTTAGAAATTTTAAGTTTTTTTACGAAGAACTGATGTGTCAAAACATATGATTTTTATTCCCTAATCATAAACAAATAAACCTTACCCATCAACTAATAACAAATGATGATGTGTGTGGTTAGACAAATCTATAATATGGGTCAAGTGGCATTGTACGTTTCTCCCACCAGCCTAGGACCACTAGCACATCTTAAACCTAGAGATGACAATTGATAGGATAAGGGTAGAATAGTGTTATTCTCACATCCTATCCATCATGTTAGATATTCAATCGGTATTCTATATCTCTTCTATTGGTTTTATAACTTTAATATCCATATCCTATCCATTCTGAGGGATGTAGGATGAGGTAAAACTTATCAACCCACTACATATTATCATGGATAATAGTCATTTGAATTTTTCGGGACAAGAAATCAATATTTGTGACTTTTTTGCTCTTGGAAATAACAAACCTGATACTAAATAATAAATACATTAATTGTTGATTAATACAAATGCATACGTTTTTATTCCTAGGCTAAGTGGTAATTTTGTTGTGTGGGTTCAAATCTTAATAACACATGAATATTAGCTTACATAAGTATTTGTAGCTCAATTAAAGAAATTATATAATGTGTCACTGCATGAACAACTAAATTTTGCATGATGATCATTTATCTGTGATATTATCAACTCTTTGTATATTGGAGCATCAGTGTTCTTGTGCTTGCTAAACCATTGTTCAATGAAAATAATTCCTCAACTTTGAGAATTACATGCTACATATGTTTGTTTCCTTTTTCGTTCACCTTTAGGACCCAAACACTCCCACTTCCAATCGATAATTCTATTTGGGAACTCCTATCTAAGAAATAAAAATTCTATAGCTTTTAGAATCTTTTCCCAAAAAGGTCTCCTTGGTTCAGAGATATTTGAAAGCTCTATTACCTAACTGACCTTTTTCTGAATCAGAAATAGTTTCATTTACCATATCAGCTTTCATATCAATATCAGAAAATTTTTCCTTCACCTTCAAAAGTTTTACAATTTTGAGCCTAGTGCCACATATTTTTGCACATTGCAACCATTAATTTTACCTTTGGGTTGAAAATATGCTAGAGACTGCATTGTAAATAATTATATCCAAGTAGGATATAGGGTGAGTCGAGCCTAAATCCACATCCTCTCCAAATCCAACAAGTACAAGAAGGAAAAAAAACCAAATCCGATATAAATGCATTTAATTATAAAAAAGAACTTATCCGTCAGGCAAGGTATGATCAGATACCTATGAGGGAAAATCTTTGTTGACATTAGGACATGTGCATGAACCGAAAGTGAGTGCGATGGGGGCCATCAGGATCTCCACTGTGTACCGTGGAGACTGCAGCAGGGACTTCCGGGGGTGCAGATGAACCCAGGGAGAGGGTGCTCTGTGTGGATCACCCGGGACGGCCAGCAGCGTCTTTGTCTCATGGTTGGAGGGCCTGCCTGAAATACTCGGAAAAAGGGGTTAGGAGGTCCCCAGAGTCTTTTTCCGAGGAGGAGCCTCCGACGCCCAAGTTAGTGCTTAGCAGAAGTGGAGAAATAGTAGTAAGCACTAGGGGTTCTTGCCTGTCATGTTCTCTTTTGAGGGCTGAGGAGATGAGGGGGAAGCCCCTTGCCTCAGAGTATTTTAGCAGAGAGAGAAGAGTGATCCCCCCTGTCGGAGACCATTCCCTGGCATATATAGGAAGGGGTGAACCCTTCAGATCGTAACACGTGTATGGACGAATGGTATCCGTATTTCTGGGCATGGGGTCCCCTAGCCGCCTGCAGGCTCCTCGGGCCACAAGCTGCGTCAGGCGCAGTCCTAAATGACAGGACGTAGGTAGGGGTGGCACGCCAGAGTGCATATGAGGGCGGCGTGCAGGGTGTTCGGGCAGAAGTGTCAGAGACTCCTTGATGGCTCCTGCCGTACCTCCGAGGTCTCCTTGGTTGATGTCTTCCTTCAGAGTAAGGGGCCTTCTCCTGGAGTCACACCGGTACTTTGGGGTATTTATGGGTGCCGAAGTTGGTCCCTTGAGGGGGCTTTCACCTGCAGAAGGTGGCTGGCACTTCTCCCCGAAGCTAGTTCGGTCACTCTCCCGATGGAGGTGATACGGTAGTTTCCCGAGGTTGGTATTGGCGGGCTACCGAGGTCGCATGCCTCAGGTGTTTGGCTCCCTTCTTCCCGAGGTCCTTAGGTGTTCGGGGCGATAGCACTTCGGCTATCAGAAAGTCTCTTACTTAAGGTGGCCGAGTCATTTAACAAAAGCCATACATGATGTAAATGTAAAAGCATGACCACTAATAAATCTTAAAGTGTCATCAATCTTAGCCATCAGACTAAGACCTTATATTGGCCCTTTTTCCATAATTTATGGTTTCATATGTAAATCATTAAGGCACTTGAAAACCTTACACTCGATCCCTCATCTAACATTAAATTATCGACCTTTACAAATAAGATATACCCATAGTCATATTTCTCTAGGGCAATCCTGGAGAATCATGCTCAGAGTATAAAAGAGTTCTACAATCATGCCTATTGTTTCATTCAAGCAAAAAAATGTGAATTGCTTGAACATAAAGAAAGGATTAAGGAAACGATAATCAAGAAAGCAAGGAAGTGGGAACAAGAAGAAATGCGAGAGGCTTTAGAGTCCTGTTTATTCTCCCTTCAAGGATACTACGGTAAAAATCATGTACACCCCAAAACATAGAAACATGGTGACTGATTGGCCTAGACTAATTGTCATCAAATTCCCTAAGGTTTAGAAGAAGCACTAACGGTACTATAAAAGCTTTGGGCATGATTTAGAGAACTGTAGGGAGCCAAAGGCTATCCTTGAAGAACTAGTTAAGGAAGGAAATCTACATGAGTACATTTGAGATTTGTCTCCTAGTAGGTAAGGAGTGCTGGAGGCCCAGAAAAATGATAAGACAATAACCACAAAGGTTGTAAGGGCCATCAATAGAAGTCAGCTGCATGAAAAAATTAGGAATCTAGGAAACATACATGGTTCATTGATATGATTATCATGGTGGAAAGGTCCTATGCACAAAAAAAGCACAACATAAAATTGCTCGGCTTGAAGCAGGCAGCTCAGGGCATACTGTGGAAAGAGCATATGGTTGTTGGATCTTGGTATCTTACTCTGATCCCACGTTTATTATCATCAGAAAAAGAAAGTTATGATCTTATGAGGTTCTATATCAACAGGGGATCCGATGTTAACTTCATCTTCATTCACATCCTCGCTCTACCAAACATCAAATGGTCCTCACTTGCACTTGTGCATGGACCCACTTTTGGAGTGAGAAATTAGGAAGTTAGTTTTTTAAGGACAATATAGTTGTCAATTATGCTTTCAAAAGTTAAGTAAAGGAGAAAAAAACCCATGCACCTCTTTTAAATGGTAAAGTTCCTAACAGTAGATGTCCTATTTGCTTAAGTCTCCTTCCTTGGGAGGCAACTCAGGAATAGTTTCATATTTGAATGGATTTCAAACTATTGAATTTGACCTTTTGTGACCCCATGAGGGCATGCCAGAATTTTTGTGACACAATATTCCACAGGAAAAAAATTTGTAGCAAGCCTTTAGGCCTTAGAGCCCCAAAGGCTCTGAAATGCAGGCAATCTTTATAGAATATAAGACGAGCAAATCAAAGAAGCCTAAATAGATGATCACTCTCATTGTACCGATGACTAAGTCGGCCCTGGAAAAATAACTAGAGTGGCCAAGATCTATTGGATAACGTAAAACAACTTTTAATTAGGTTTCAAAAATCTAATTTAAATATATCTGTGTGATCCCCCAATGATATGCCAAGAATAGACATGGAAGTGGCTTCCAGAATCCACAGGTTAAACCTATAAGGCAAAAGAAGTGGCAAAATTGGTGCCAAATGACAAGAGTTCATTGGCCAAAAAGTTCAAAAATTACTTAAGGTAAGAACTTTCCGAAAAGTCTTATACTGAAAATGGTTAGCTAATGTCATCTTGGCTAAAAAAGAAGAACAAAAGCTAGAGGATCTATGTTGATTACACAAGCATCAATCATGCATGCTCAAAGGGCCTGTATCCTTTAACCTTGATTGACCAACTAGTGGAATCTATAACAGAGATTCAAATTTCAAGTTTCATGGATGCCTTCAGTGGCTATTAGTATATCTCAATAAGCGTTGAGGATGGGGAAAATATTGCCTCCCTACTTGTGAGAGGATATATTGCTACCAGAGGAAGCCTTTCAACTAAACAAAAAGGCAAGAGCTATTTATAAATGGCTTATGAATAAAGCTTTTTTAGACTAGTAAGAAAGAATATGAAATTGTACATAGATGACATGATTGTGAAAAGCGCAAAAAGACATTTTAGCATGTCCCAAAAAACCCAAATATGTTTAAATCTGGTGAAGACCTTTTTGGAGCTAAGGCAAGCAAGTTCTTAGGATACATGGCCATCAAAAAAGGAATTAGTGCCAACCCTAAAAAAGTGTGAACAATATTGGACATACCAACCTTGGAAATTCATAAAGACTACCAAAGGCTCATAAGACTCTTAATAGCTATCAATAGGTTTGTCTCCAGATTTATGGACAAATGCAGGCCATTCTTGAATGTTCTCAAGAGGAGAAAGGCCGTTCATTAAGATGATAAGTGTCATCAAGCATTCTAACGAATAAAGCATTACATTTGTAAGCTCCCTACTTTCCAACAGCCATGACCTGGGTTCCATTATTTTTATTTAGCTATATCCTTGTGGGTTTTTAGCAATGACTAGTATATTACATCAACAAAACACTCCAGGCATAAATAGGCTAGACACCAAGCCATCTAAAAGGCAGTCATTACATAGATTATAACCTGAAGAAGGTTGAGGCTTTATTTAATACTCGTATTGTAAAATTTTGAAAGAACCTCCATTACTGAAAAGTTCTTATAAAGGTAGATCACTTTGGAAGGTTGGGTAAATGGTGCATCTATTTAAGCAAACTCAATATTCATTTTGAACTATGAAGGGCAATTAAGGCCTAAGCTTTGGAAGAATTTATTGCTAAAATGTCCCAAGGCCTCGCAGCGCAAAAATAATAGGTAGAGCAATAGCTTGCTTGGTAATTATTTGTGGAAGAGGCCTTAGGGAAAAGATAAAAAGGGGTGGACTCGTCATCAATGGGTCGTTGGGAATGGAAGCAACTTGGATAGATAAATTTAACTTCGTAGTAATTGATAATGTGGCAGAGTATTAGGCCTTGGTCTCTGGACTCTAGATGGTGCTGTAGGCCAAGGTCAAGGACCACATTATATTTAGTGATTCTCATGTTGTGGTGTAATAGACTAATGGGCATTATGGAGTGAAAGATATTATATTGTGTAAGTATCTATCGCTGGTTAAGAAACTAAAACCAAAATTTATCAATTTACAGGCTGACAAGCTGCCCTATGCTTAGAATAACCAGGCAAACACCTTATCTAAAGCTGAGGGCTAGGTACTTCTAAACACTTTGGAAGCCCCTTCAAACTGGAAAGAGCCTATCATGAGATAACTAAAAACTAGGGAAGATGTTGACTTGAGTTGGCAAAATAAAGTCAGTAAGATTTGTCTTGATTGGAAAGATTTGTATGGTCTAGGATACTATGCCTCATTGTAGAAGTGTTTATCAACTAAAGAAGGGCAACAAGTGCTTGTTGAGATGCAAAAATGACGTTTTGGATCTCATTTAGGATTTAACTATTTAGCTTACAAGGACCTTAACAAGGATAAATCTTACCAACACTGAGGAAGGATGCTACAAAATATGTGTAGAGATGTCACTCATGTGAGATGAATGCCAATGTGTAGAAGCTACCCTATGAAAAGATTACACCTTCGAACTACCCTTGTCCCTTTGCTAACTAGGACTAAACAAGATTCGCAATATTCTTTTCCTAAGATGTCCAAGTTGGAGGACTGAGACATATAAAGGCAGAACATTTTGGAAAAGAATTGGCTTGAAGTCCTCTGGAAAAATTGGGTACAAACTCTTCCTATATCTAGAGAGTGTTGAAGGTGAGTATTCAAGTTAAAGGAATCCTCTAGAAAAATGCTCCCCCAACTCAATCTCTCAGATGAACATAGGTGCTATTATCCTTAGGCATATTTTTTTGTTGAACTTTTTTTTTTTGTTCTAGAATAATAAAGGTTTTTTTTTAGTTATGCCTTAGTAAATCCTACCATAAAAAAGTTGGTACCAATGACTAAACCCTAGAAAACCCTTAAAAGTCTATTACTATGTTAGATCATATTAAGGCTTGGGCCTTTGGAGGTGCTAGCCATAAAATAGAACTTGGTCAAAAAAATGCTAAATTTAAAATATTCATTTGAATAGTTAAGTATACATATCAAAGAATCAAAGTGGCATAAAAGAAGAAGAAAAAAACATATGTTCATAATAAATAAAAAAGGCTTGTACATTATACCTTAAGAGGCAAGTCTTCAAGGTCACCCTAAGTAATAAATCTAAGCCATTATGATCCTATTTTTTGTCATGGCACCAGAATGCTCAAACTTTGAGAACTTCATGTAGTTCATCAAAGTTGGACAAGTTTAGACCCGAGTGAGCCTTTTCCACTTAATACTGTCACTAGCAAAATCCATCGAAAAGCTCTCCGATCATCTTCTTATCAGCCTTACCATGCTTTCTTTTTATTTCCTCAAGAAGATAAGGTTTCTTTAACTCTAGCACCGTAATTCTCTTATCTAGCTCCACATTATAGGCCTTAGTAGCTTTCCATTTACAGTGCAAGTTATAGCAATCCTGCTCAATGATTTGCAGTTGTCCACCCTTTAGAAACCTTCATAATGTCAACAACAAAATCCTTTAAGCACCCAATGCAAGTAACTAGAACTATAAGGCATTTTCATATCCCAAAACTAGGTTAAGGGCTTGCCAAGTGGAGAAGAACTCATGCCTTACCCTTATACAATTTTTCCAAAAAATCCATTAGGTTTTTCAAAATGATGGATGGCTACAACAAGGAAACCAGACTTGTAAATTTGATAAATTGCAAGAAGAAAGCAAAAAAGGCATAGAAACTTACGTAGAGTGTTAGGCTGCAGTAGCCTAGACCTTCTTTAAGGAACTTGTAGCCTCAAACTCCAACCTGTCAACATCTTAGGTAGGACAAGCCCATCCATAATGCATAAAGGGACAAACTTGTCCTTAAGGATCGACTCCTCTTCAGCCACTAAAAGTTGAAAACCACAGCCGGTTCCTTATATGTGGTGACTGATGCCTCCTTTTCATTCCTCTAGGCTTTATGCAAAATTACTAGTTGTTGTCAGTCTAAAATAATCGAGATGCATAGGCCACATGACTTCATTGCGCTAGTTAGAATCCTACCTAAAAGTATATGCCTCGGGCATAAAAGTTGCATCTACCAGTGGGCTGAAATTAAGGGTGAAGACCTTAGCTATAAAAGAAAGACAATTTTCTCACACACAATTTTATGGGTAGAATATTTATAGCAGGCATATTTATGCAACTAACTTAAGAAACCAATAGCCATCAAAGCATTCATAATTTTTGTCGTACTGAGCAACTTTAATCTCGGAGGCACTATCTAAATGAGGAATGCTAGAATGATCGCCCTGGTGTTTATCTCATAGCTCTCTACTATAGGGGAATTGTTTGCCACCTCACCCACCTTAGAACACTTATGATTGCATGTTTTTTGGGCCTTACTCTAGTGAATAAAGGATGTTAGAGTTGTTCCATTGTCATTAAAGGGCTCTATGGATAATGATTAGGTCTCTTTCTTTTTTTTTTTCCCTCTAGATTCCCTTTGGCCCTTGGAAAGCCCTAAAAACTGTCTTGTATCTTTTGAGGGGTTCCATATAGTTGCTTTTTAGATCTACTTGAAAAGGTAGATGAAAGCAGTATAATGCAATAAATTGCAAGAAGGGAAAGATGACACATTAGCTTACCCTTAAATAGGACCCCACCCTTTAGGGCACCAATAAGTTCCCCTCCATACATCCCTGGCATCCAGAGATCAGGACTGAGTTTTCTACTTATGGCATACTAGCACCGTATGCCTTTAGGCTAGTCTTATCTAATTATTGTTGGGGGGAAAAGCAACAACTGACCTTTTTCTTCATCTTTTAAGAGGCCTAAAGGTAGTTAATGATTTCTTCTAAGTAATTAAAGGCCTCTGACTTGACATCTAGATAAGGGAATGATCTTCTCATATACAAGATTGTCCATCTTCTTTAAGGGAAAGTCCTAAAAGGTGAAGGATTATAGGCAACAAAGAATATTTTTCATTTCTATTTTTTCCAAGTTTTTTCAAGTGATGATAAAGGAGAAAGTAAGGTTGTGCCCATGATCTCATGTTACATAAGCAGGAGTAGGCATCTGGAATGGTCAAAGAGTAGAAAAAGAACAAGGACTACATAAAGTAATGGGCCCCACTAAATGACAACCGAAAAGAAACCCATTCCTGCGAAGAAAGTGTTTGGGGCTAGCTAAAGAAATTTAGGGCAATAAACTCCTCCCCAAAAGTCCTGGTGATAGCTTTCTATTGATGTTCGACATCTGTGGACGCATGAAGGAAAAAAACATTAGTGAGGAAGGCAATCATGGAAACAACAGCAAAAGCCGACAACCCATTCATGGTGGGATGAAATTAAAAATCAAGAGCCAAAGAAGGCAAGAAAAGTAAGGAGACTAAGGATAGTACCTTTTTTAATCCAAATGGACGGTGAGTCAAGTAGTTGAGGATGATTTTAGCATAATGGAAACACTAGCAATCAGTAGAGAGGATGTTTTCTTTTTTAGAAAAGGAGAACAGGTGTAATGGATGGAAAAAGGGCAACTCGAATGGAAGTAAAACTCGTAACTTGCCCCAATAGTAAAACTCTTAACCTACCCCCAATAGTTTCTTTTCTAAGTTTTGAGAACTCTTCCCTAATCTCTGACACCACATATCCTACTTTCTTAATCCTTGTTAATGAGATATTTGCATTTCAACTACCAATATATTCAAAATATAGGGCACTGTTTCCCTTAATTTCACTAATGGGAGGAGGCCCATTGATACCTGACTAGGCTTAATCCCATATTATCTACCCATTGGAGTTTAACTCATGAGCAACCTAAAATAGGCCTAGAACCATAATTAAAAGATTGAGACTGAATAAGAGACCAAACATTTTCTATCCCATTATTTGTAGGATTCTCATCTCATTTAAAGGGAAATTCTCGTCCTGGCAGACAATATCTATGCTTCTGTAAGGGTATTCTTTTGGAAAACCTAAGTATGCTCTAATCATCCGTCTTAGTTTCCTAATAGATTTCTCTCAACCACCGTGCCAAATTAATCATAAGAGGATTTCTCTTTGCACACAACTTCAGGTCATCCAACATTATCTTCGTCTAAAGGTTAAAGGATCTTTCATGTTTCTCACACCCAAAAACATGACCAGATATCAATTATAATTAAAGGCCTTATGTATGCAACAAACATAGAGATTATTCATTATTGTGCATTAGATACTTTATCTTTCTACATTATCATAATTGCATCACATAGCAATATATATGAAGGGAGGACATAGAAAAAGCAATCACTTACAACAATGAAAGATATACTGGTCAAGCAAAGGAATTTGAAGCGATTAAGGTAGTCATCAGTGATTTGTGCAGCAACTATTGAAGCCAGTATTACTATGCCATCCTGGAAGTTGACTATGTAGACTGCTTTTGGCAAGTTATTCTCCTCCTAATTGGCCATTATGTAATGTATCCACACAGACAAAAAAGCATAGTCTACAAGCGATGCCCACCCAACGTTCCTACAACATTCATGAATTGCGATGGATATAATGGACATATGTCTAATTAGACATAGTAGGTAATTTTACAATTTTACCCCTAAATTTAAAATAGTTCTCCCCCCTCTCATCACCGTTCTTCGGTCTCTCTTCAATCTCTCTCACCGTTCTTTGATCTTTCTCCTCTGCTCTTCGATCTCTCTTGCTGCTCTTCGATCTCCCTCACCGTTCTTCGATCTCCCTCCACTGGCTCTCCAATCTTTGATCTCTGTTCTCCACAGGCTTGTCGATCTCTGATTCACTTCGAGTTACTCTAATCTCCAATCTCTGTTCTTCGCTGACGATGACAACTCCGATTCTGAGGCACGACGCGAGGTGAGGCGAAACCAGGTGCGAGGAGAGGCAAGGACCGAGGCACGGCGTTGCGATAATTGGTGGTGGTGGTGGCGCTCCTGCGCTTCTTTCCCCTTACGCTGCCAACCGTTGCGATGGACGATAAAGGACAAATAAGAGATTTAGCCAGAGGAGATCCGATCTCTGTGATCTAACGATGAGATCTAGCCAGAGGAGATCGTCTCGCTGCGAATCAGCGATCCATGGAGGCGAAGTGGCACGGCGAGTCCAAGGTGAGGGTAGAGGTGAGGCGACGATGTGAGGGCGACGAAGCGAGTCTGAGGAGTCGAAACGGAGATATGAACAAGCGTATTGGTCAAAACATTTTGTAATTTTTTTAAAATGGTTATTTAGACACTGTTAAATATTAATTTAGACACTTCTAAATTTTTATTTAGACACTTATTTTATTATTTTGTATACATTTTTTTATTATGAAAATAGATTGTTTACATATTGCTTTAGACATTTTGTAACTTTTTTTAGACACTTTTACACATTCATTCAGACATTTTTTTATTATTTCAAATAGTTATTTTTTAATAGAGTAAATTGTTTACATATTGGTTTAGACACTTCTAAATATTTCTTAAGACATTTTTCGGTATCCATCCAGACACTTTTCATTGTTTCAAATTTTTTTCTTTTTTTTTATAATAATAAATTATTTGTAAATTACTTCAGACACTTTCAAATATTACATTAGATATTTTTACATAATGTTTTGGACACATTTACTTATTACTTTAGATATTTTTGCATGTTGATTTGAATACTTTTATATATTTAATCAGACACTTTTACATGTTTATTTAGACATTTTACAATATTCAATCAGACACTTATTCTTATAGCTTTAGACATTTAATGTAACCTTATAATAATTTGTGTTATATAACTTTGTAGACACTTCCACATACGATATTAGACACATTTACATTTTATTCCAGACACATTTGCTGTTCGGAAGCAACAAAGACGTGCTTGGAGGAAACGCGGAAGCAACAAAGACGCGCTTGGAGGAAACGATCAGAAGCAAGATCCGGCAGGTGACGACAAGATCCGGCGGCCGATCGACAAGATCCGGCAGGTGACGACGAGATCTTGCGAGTGATTGACGAGATCCGGCCGGTGACGACAAGATCCGACAGCTGATCGACGAGATCCGACAGGTGACGACAAGATCCAGCGGGTGATCGACGAGATCCGGTGGTGACAACGAGATCCGGCGGGTGATCGACGAAATCCGGTGGGTGACAACGAGATCCGGAGCCGAGCAACTGCGAGATCTACAGGCGATCTGGAGGTGGTGACAGTTCATCGGAGGAGGAGACGGCGGCGGCAGCGGCGGCGGTTCATCGGAAGAGAAGACGACGGCAACGGCGACAGAGGTGAGTTTTCAAGAGTGAAGGTGAGTTTTGGTCCAGGGGTAAATTAGTCTATTTATTTACTAGATTATGAATTATTTATAGGAAATTAGGGGTAGATTAGTATGTCTAATTAGACATATGTCTACAATATAATAACTATTCATGAATCATTAATTTTAAATTGAGCTATTTCAAACCTTAAAAAAGTTTCATAAAAATTTGAAGCATCAACTTAAATGATGTGGATGCATAGAAGTTAATAGAGAAGCCAAATAAATTAGATGAATCGCAAGATAACCCCTTGGGATTGGGAAAATTGCATTTTTTAGCCCCTAGGTCTAGAAATGAATGTATTCACATCATGAATCCTTACTCCCACCCCCTCCAACTCGTTAGTTTTATTGCAAAATTATCATATTAACGTTCTACATCACCAATTTTTTTCACCAATAAATAACCCTAATCTTTCACATATGTCAATCATAGAAAACCCTTTAGGCTTTTAACCTCTCATTCCTTTTGAAGATCTCAAATCTTTCCTATTCAAAATGATTTACATTTTTCTCAAATGCAAAACCTTAATACAACATACCTTTCTATGGCCACACTTAAACCTAGAAAAAATAGGAAAATTCAGTACAATCAACTTTAAAACTCTAAACTAGCATTTGCATGTGAAAATTTCTTCCATTTTCAATTTCCAAATTTTCTTAGCAAAAGTTTAAGTACTTAACTTATTTTAAGGATGTGGAAAATTTTATTTTACAAAAGTTGGAGAATTTATATTTAAAAAGTGAAAACATCTAAAACAAGGTTTTCCATTTTAAAACATAAATTCTCCAAAGTTCAAAAAATAAGGTTTGTCAACATCATTAAAACAAACTATATACCCAAAGAATTTTTAAAAAGAAAAAAATGAAAAATTTTTTACAACTAAACACCACCTAAAAATCCTTATATAAAACTTAGACACCAAGCAAAACATAAACGACCACCCATTGAAGTCTCAGACAACCTTCCAAAATCATGGCAAAAAACAAAGTAATTACCCACTGTCAAAATTATTACTACAATTAACTCAAAACTAAGTTTGTCAAGGTTTGGATCCTACTTAGGATCATTTTTCAGATGCAACATTAGGGGTATAAGATCACATCATAAATTGTAAAATCCTATTAAAAGCTCAAAATAATATAATTCACATAGATGACCAATTATAGTGGAAAACAAGTACATATAATATAAAAAAGATACAACACAACTATTTCTACAATTTAAATAAAGTTCAAGATTTAAAGAATATATCAAGGTAAACAATATAAGTCTGAAGGTTTAATTCATAAAAAAACATATTATTGAAAAATAAAAGAGATCACAATGTATTCTATAAAAAAATACATTATAAACCAACACATCAAGGAGCTTAGCCTTTTACTTTTTTGTTTATCGCATCTCTTGGAGCTTTGTCTTTTTTTCATGTACTTCATCCCTTAGAGCTTTGTTTTTCTTTTGTTTGCTTCTCTCACACATAATTGAATTAAAGAAGTCACAAATTGGGTGACTGGGCAACGCTAGCTATTGGCTTCCAGACTTGGGTCATTAACTTAAATTTACCAAATTTGGGCTAAAATAAAAGTATACTCAATAGATATCAATATCAATTAGGATCATTGATTCTTTGGTCCTGCCAATCTTCTGTGACTAGTCGCTATCAAACTCCAATCCTACCATATCATTGACCTTGTAATGTTTTGATAAGATTTTCTGGACCTAAATTGTAGAATAGTACAATCCTATCAACTTGATTGTATTTTTAACAACCTTGCTCAAAATCCGCCCAAAGGATGGATAAACCACAAGTTAGGTCCTTAAAGTTCTCCAATTTAGGCCAACTAATCAAAAAATGTTCATCTTGTTTCTAATTCTTCACCACTAATGCATACAACAAAAACCATGAACAGATGACACCAAAACAGCAACAAATATGAATATGAATAACTGACACCATAGAGACACAAACATAATAATAAAAGTAAAGTAACCATGAACTGCAACAACTCAAATATGAATCCAACACAAACCACACGAACATGTAGGCATTTGAACTTCTACTGAATCTTGGGTATCATGATGTCAGTAAGTCACATCTTACACTGAGTTATGTGTGCCATGCTACAACCAAAACAATATTGTGTTTAGCCATTCATGTCATGCTGTAACTATACCAAATTAACTGGAACATCCCTAGGATGATTCTCTATGTTTCACAATCCCACGATCCATCTTCAAACTCCAACTAGAAATCAATAACCACCAACTCTGCCATTACTAAAACATATGTTCTATCATACCAAGATTGCACCACATGCTTTATTACACCAAGATTACATCACATTTTCTAATGCCACTTGTTAGAAAAAAAATTTTAAAATCACTGACCATGCATAGTGAAAAAAATCATGATTAAAACAATTATGAACTAATTTAATATGGTTCAGCTCTTAACTAGTCTATATCCACAAATGAGAGAAATTGGCTTAAATAAATTTTGGAGATTTCATCAAAAGTATGCCCTTAGTACTCACAAGGCTTCTAAGTATCCTGTCACCATTAACAACCCCTAAAGCTTTCTTTCACACAAATGTAAAATATGAAGAATTACAAAAGGTTTATCATCTTAGCCCTCTTCATTTCTAAAGACAACTTCTCTCACTTAAAGCCCATACATCTTGGCTCTTTAAAATAATTACCTTTCCTGTCATACCTAAAACCCCAACACAACATGTCTATTTGGTTTTACTTAAACAAAAATAAAATATGAAAACTGAATCTAATCAACTTAAAAATCACAAAATTCCTTACAAAAAACTTAGGGACCAAGCAAAACTTAAGCTATTCGACATTAAGTGTCAACAAACCTTTTGAAATTACATTTCCAAGACAAAAAATAATCCCCCTTGATCAAATTCTTCACTACTACGAACTCAAAATCTACCAAAGAATTAAATGGTATAGAGAGTTTAAGAAATTCTTCAATTTAAGCGAACTAATCTAGTGCTTGTGCTTGAAAATCGATAAGGATAGGGATCACTTTTTTTTTTGTTTGTGAGTTCTCTATTGCCATTTGGAGAATTGTGTTAGCAAAGTCAAGTTGTGAAATGCTCCCATTAAATGGGATAAAGAGTACAACTGGTTACTAAGTGTTCTTATATGGAAGGGCATCAAGGCTAGGTGATGAAAGTTATCTTTGCAGCATTAGTCATTTTGGACTGAAAGGAAAAGGCCTTTATTTTAGAAGAACAAAACATAAGCTAGAAGATCTTACCCGTAGAATAATCTCTATTAGCCAAATGAAAAATAAATTTTAGTTTACATAGTTTCTTTTTAAATTGTTAATATTCAATTTTACTTTGAGCCATAGGTATAGGGCTTATTCCATTTTATTTCTAACTAGGATTTGCATTCTAATTATGCAAAAAGAAAAAAAAAAACAAAAATCGCCTAATGTTTATCCTAACCTACACTATTGTCTCCTTCTTTTTGTAATACTTAGGCTTTGCCCCTTGAAATGTTAGCTTGCTAACTTCTCATTAAATTCAAAAGAAGATGGAAATCCTAACTTTAGCCTTAGACTTGTTTCACCACAAACCTCTACCCAAAACATTTACATTTGATGAGTTAGCCCAATCGCCAATTAGTCCTCTGCCTTTAGTTTCTCCACTATAATGTCCAAAGACCTCCAACTTTTAAACCCAAGAGGACCATCCATCGATCTTATAAAATTCAAACCGACCTTCTAGAAATTCCTAAATCTTTATGCTAATTCACTTCCACTAAATTAAAAAAGATGGCAAAAAGCTATTTTCCACTAAATAAAAATGGTAACAAAAATCTTAGAACTTTAGGATTGCCTCAGTGTATAGGTCAACTTTTACAGACAACCATTTTGAGTCCTACCCCAACATATTTTAGCGATAACTATAAGATACCAAAGACACCAATGACTCTATCAGCAACCTAAGTATGGAATTGGATGGTAAGAGAAGTACAACAAAAGGATGTTGATCCTAGCACTGCTTCGATGTCGCAAATGATGATGAAGATGGTGAAGAAAAGACCACATTGACTATAAGTTAACTAATATAAAAGCACTGAATGACCTAGCTCGATAAAGAAATCAGCTTTAGTTCGTTAATCAGAACCATTCTGGCTTCTATGGCCTCATATGGTAGTAAAATAAAAGTAGTATCAAATTAAGGTTATATCAGACTCCAAATGGTATCAGAGTCCGATGGTCAGGGCCAGTTGATGATAGAGCCAACTTGGTATTAAGTAAAAGACAAAAGAAAAGTTCATAGAAGAAATAGTGTAAAGGCTCTCCAAGTACTTCCTATAGTTTGGATTCCAAGGTAAGCAAATCCCAAGTTATTTTCCTCAAATAAGTTTTATCAAGCAACAAAAGCAAGCTAAGTAAGGTTAAGTTGAGTTCCAAAGTATAATTAGCACCTAAAGGGCAAAAAGGGCAAAAAGGTAATTTTGGCCCAAGACCGTAATTTCATTGAAATTATTTTTATGTAAGTGTTTTGAGGTAAATAAGTTAAAACCATAAGCGTTTCTAGCCATTTGAACCAAAAGTGAAAGTCAAAGGATAAAAATGCACCAAGTGAGAAATCGAGCTATTATGTCTTATAATGGCTTAAGTAGCTTAAGGGCATTGTGTTTGGGTAAGAAAAAAAACATTTCTTGGGACTAAGAACGATGGTTTAGAGAGAGTTTAAGTGGCCTAAGTGAACTAAAGATAAGTTTGAGGGCTAAAGTGTCAAGTGGAAAAGAGTTGGGCTAAGTTGGTTATAATGGAAGAGGATGACACTATTCATCATCTCCTCCAATTGCCATTTTCATGGCTCTTTCTCCTCTACAGCTCTCCAGCTCCAAACCTCCCAAATCAACCAAGTTTCCATAAAAATCTTAGGTCCCAAAGCTATCCCAACAAGGCCTTAGCTCATTTTTTGTGTATTTGGTGCATTTGGAGTTATTTTTGCAAGTTTTTGGTTCAAACCATAAGGTAAGTATCTTTGATTCTTGTGGGCTAGTTCTAAGCTTATTAAATGGTTAGAAATGGTCTTAATTCATGCCCTTGGTGTCCGATTTGATTGAATTCAAGCTTGGAGCTCAAAGGAACTCCATTGGAGCTTGAGGTGAATAGTTGCTTGATTTGGGAAAATCTTCATTTGAGGTAAGGGATTTAAGTTATGACATGATTAAATGATGCATAAGTAGTGTTAAAAGACTTGGGATTAAGTTGAAATGAGTCAAAACTGATTGGAACTGGTTTGGGTAAGGTTTGGAATGAGATTTGTTGAAAAATGGGGCGAAGAAAAATGGCTCCAAGGTTTAATGCGATCGCATTGATTTTCTGATGCGATTGCATCAAGCTCAGGAAGAAGAAAAGGATGTGTAAAATGGGCAATGCTGTCACACCAAGTTTTCTAATGTTGTCGCATCAATTCTAGAAACCTCTATAAAATCACAATGCTATCGCACCACAATATGCAATGCTACAGCATTGTGCCTGACTTTTGCCAACCTTGTTTCTAAGTGTCCCAAATAGATTCCTAAGGTTTAGGGGGCATCCTAACATGGCTCAAAAGTGCTCTTAGGATTTAATTATGCATTAATAAGTGGGTAATAAGTGGGTGGTTAAGAAGGCTAAGGAAAAGTGGATAGGTGAGATACCTTAAGTCATAAATAGGGTACTAAAGAGGGACCTGGTATTGTATGAGTGCTCCAATGGCCAAGGGGTGAGGTCATGAACCTCCAACGTTGGAGAAGGACTCGACAAGGGTCCAGGACCTTTAATGACCCAAGGGTAAAGGCCAAGTGCCCAGTCGACGGACTCGGTAAGTGAATCCACTAAGTTACCCGAGTTGAGTTCAAGGGAACTTGGTGAAGTTTGGCCACTAAGTTCAATTACCCAACACAACAATTAAGGGGAAGTTAGGGGTAAGAGGTGAGTAAATGATGATTTACTCTAAGTAGCCCGTAAAAGGCGGGCAAGGTCAAGTAAGTGACGACTTACTTAAGTCACCCGTAAGAAAGACTTCATGGGGTCTAATCAAGTGCTAGCATCGGATACGAGGGCTAGTATCCAAGTACCCCAGCCATATGAGGCCACGGAAGTTAAGCACACCTTTGGGTGTAAAGAAGTCCTAAGTGCATAAACATGTGCATTCACTCATCCATCCATACATTACATTGCATTATTGTTGTTGTTTATTATTTGCTTGTGTTTACTTCTTCTTGTATTGTTTGGTTGGTTGCTTGTGCTGTATAAGATATATGTGTTGTTGTGCTTTGCATGTATGCATGTATTTTTCTTGTAGGTGCCAAATCCTTTACTGAGTACTTTTAAGTACTCACCCCTTAAGCGTTGTGCAGGTATTTAGAAGGCTAGTCAGGCCAAACAGTTGATGAAGAGCGACTATTAGTACTAAGTTTTATTTATTTGAAGTTACTTTCTAAGTATGAATCTTTTGGTTAATGATTGCTTATAACATAAGTTAATACTAACCAAAGAGTTTTCTTTTCAGCTTTCAAAGCTAAGTATGCACAAGGAAAGTGAGGCTTACCACTTGAAGCTAGATTGCTCGAGTGGAAAGCTAAAGGTGGATCTTTGTAGATAATGTTGTCATTATTGTATGTATGATATTTTTCATATTAAGTATTGCCTCTACTAGTGTCCATTGGTGTGTATAACACTAGGGTTACATTTTGGTGCATATAAGTTTGAGAAGCATGCACATAGTTGTTACTTGAAGTTAAAGCAACTAAAGTTTTTACATCTTCGCTTGTTTTGAATTGTATTTTTGTTAACTGCCGCAACACTATTTTTAATATTGTTTTATTTTATTGTTATGGCATAGCCAAGACAATGCATGCATACTTTCTATGCAAGATAGGCTAAGTAACTAGTTGCACATAAAGATTTAAGATACTTCACAAGTAATAACTAGCCAATTGTAACCTAAGTGGGATCATAGTTTCCAAGAAGCTTACCAGTGGTAGCAAGTTAAGGCGTTGGGGCCATGTTCTGCCACAAAAAGCCCAGTAAAAAGGTACATTTGAGGGCTTGTAAAAGGTTTGGAGAAAAAGAGATCATGTTGAGTTTAGCTAGTTGAATTCGAGGGGAAAAAACCCAAAGTTTGCGGGAAACTCATTAAGAAAGAAAAAGACAAAATGGAAGGTCATCAGAAAACAAGTTGTAATTCTTCAAAAGTTTCTTCAATAGCCAGGAAAATGGACATCATGCATGATGTTGCTGTGACTGTGTCATTCATTCGATATAATTCATAAAGAATTGCTTTAAAAACTGTATTTACCTCTTGTAATTTACTTGTATGAAAAAAGAGGTCTAGGTTATACTCTTATGTTTTTTACAAAAGTTGCTTTTAAAGATTTAAATGGTAACTGGTAAGCATACATAGTTCAAATTCAAGACAATAATTCATCATCTAGAAGGTGTTTACAACATTATTGTTAAGGTAAACTCCACCTATCATCCCTAAACTATATCTCATGTTGCTTAATTGTCCTAAAACTATTAAGTGCTGCATCGATCATCTTCAAACGATTTAATTGTTACTATCTCATCCTGCTGTCTATCACACCAGTGAGAATGGATGCAAAAGTAAAGTCACACTGGCAGTCTTGTCATTTTTTCATGCCACATCAGCAGCCACATCATTTTTCCATCCATCATTAACAGTTGTGATAAATGGCGGGATGATTAAGCAACATTATATATAGTTTAGGGATGATTAAGCAACACTTGATAGTTTTACGACGATCAAGAAACATTGAATATAATTTAAAGGCAAGAGGTGGAGTTTATCTTTACTGTTGAACATGTGAATTGTTTACAACATCGTCTAGAAGGTGTTTACATGATTTAGATTCAAGGCTTATACATATATACATACATATACATATGTATAAGTATGTATGTATGTATGTATGGAAGGGGGACTCCTCTCAAGTAAAGGGAAACATAGTCGAAAAAAGTGGAATAACTAATAGTTAAATAAAATTATTCCTTATCAAAGAACATCCTTTACAAACTCCCCTCTACTTATTTTTCCAATAGATGGTGCTTACAAAATCACAGTAGTGCCTCAAGAACAAGTTGAAAATAAGTATGGGCTCACTTTTCAGTTTTAAAAATTTATTATTCTCATTTTTATTTCATTTTTGTTTAGAATCAATGTCATTTGAAAGAAAATATAATTTATGGATACTAATAATTTTAATATTTTTTCAAAAATGTAATTAAAATTTTATGAATATTTTAAGTGATCGACCTAAAAAAGAAAATTTAGTAAAAATATTGTCTATCCAGTAAATTAAGAGATTGCTTACTTTAAATATTCTTAAAATCCATATAAAGTAAGACTATTCAAAAGCAAGATTCATGGAAAAATCCAAAAAAAAAAAATCTTAAGTTTCCAATATTTGGCCAAGGTATTTTATTACTTTCTGTACACTTTCAATATAGTGACTTCAATTTTTCTTGTACTATTTTTAAGTTATATAAACTTTGAGGACAAAATATATTATTTAGATGGATTATTTTAAAAATTTTAGGAGTAAATTGTTTGAAAGTTTAGCGTGGCATTGTAATTATTCAAAATATAAATACTTTTTGCCTTCAACCAAATCATAGACCTTATAAATTTTAGTCACTCTCAATTGAGACCCAACTTCCATATTAAGCCAAAATTTGTAGTAACTTGCCATAGGAAGTGGAATGTTTCACATGAAAACAGAATGTTCTACATAATTACAGGTGAGTGGGCGGTCTAACCTGATTCAAAAATATTTTTTAGGAGTATTTCTTATGAAAATAAAATATTGGCATAATTACCTAGATGACCCATGTACTTTAGTGACTCGGCCAATTGCTCCCCCAGACTTTTTGGAGGTATGAGTTGAGTCTCGAAGCTAAGGAGGTTGATGACGAGGCTATGATGGGTAAAGGCAAGGAAGAACCAAAGACCCGATGGTAGGATGAAAAAGGCGAAGCCGAGGAGGTCGATGGGGGGTGAGGAGGGCAAGGCTGTGGAGGAGGTTTGTGAACAATAAACTCATGCTGTGTATGATAGGTGGTATTGGTTAAAAGCGCATGTGAGAGAAGCAAGAAGAAGGTTAGGTGAGATGAAACAGCAGGGTGCAAAAGATAAAATTAGAAAACTTAAGTGGCGGTTATGTGATTTTTTCGTGATTAATGGACATAAGTTATGTCAGGTGAACAATGTGTCACAGTTATCAAAGTCCAGGGGAGTGATTGACTAAATCACTATAGTATAGGGGTCATCTGGGTAATTAGGCCCAAAACATTTTTTATGAAAATGTAATATTCTACATAATTTAGAACAATTCAAAAATTTTAGTAGTTTACACATTTTTCGCCTATGCACCTTGTTTTATGTGGGTAAAAATAATATATAAACCACTAATGTTTCTCAAATTAGCCCAAATCTATCATAAACACTACAAAGAGAATGACCTATTGCGATAATAGGCATGATTGAGTGAAAGTCAAAAAGAAATCGATGAAAAATTGCAACTCCAGCAAGAATTGACTAGCCAACAAATAAAACTGCGACAATTTTTTAATGATTATGTTTCTTAAGATTTAAAATCATCATAAATTCCCATGATTTTGCAATAAATTTTTTCTAATGATTCCTAATCATCTTTAATATTTTGAAGGGGATTTTCGAGGCAAAAATTTTGACAAGCTTCCTATGAAAATAATCGTAGAAAAGGTTCATAGCAAAGTGTAGGAAATATTGCTACAATCTTCCCATGGGTAAATCTAAACCTACACATCCTTAAAACTCTATAACCTAAACCATAAACCCTTTAAACACTAAACACTAAACCCTAAACCCCTTAAATACTAAACACTAAACAATAAACCTTAAACCCCAAACCCCCTAAACACAAAACACTAAACCTAAACCTTAATCCTTAAACCCCTAACCCTAAACCGCTAACCTTATCCCCTAACCCTACAACCTAAACCCTAACCACTAAACCTTAAACACTAACCACAATACCTAAACCCCTAGCCCTAAACCTTAAACTATAACCCCTTAACCATAATTCCAAAACTCTAAACACTAAACACTAAATGCTAAAACCTAAAATCATAATCCCTAAACCCCAAACCTTAACCACAAACCTTAAATACAAACCCTAAAACCCTAAACAGTGATGTTAACCCATAATCTTTAAACCCATAACCCTAGCCCTAATCTCAAAACCCCTAATCTTAACCTTAAACCCTAATCCTTAAACACTAAACCCTAAACCCCAAATCATTTAACCTTAACCCAAGTCTTAACCCTAATTAAACACTAAATCATAATTAAAGAATTAAACCCCTTAACATTAACCCTAAACCGTAACTCCCTAACCCTAAATCATAAATAGTAAACCCTAAATCTTAAACATTTAACTTATAAACACTAAAGCCTTAAATTACTAAACTCTAATCCTAACCTTAAATCCTTAAAATCTAACAATTAGGACTAGTCCTAATTCTCACTGGCAGACTAATTACCATAACCCTTAATCCTAATGGCCACTAACACTAAACTTCTATATAGTTGTTTTAATTAGTAATTAAACGTATTTAGTAAGTTTCCATTTTAGAAGTTTCTACATTTAGAATGTAGAATTACTTTTGAGGTTTCCATGTCTAGTAATTTTAATGATCCAAGTAGAAATTTGTTAAAATGACAACATTGATCCCCAAACTATTTATATTTGTGAAATTAGGTACAAGGATTATGAGAAAAAAATTTAGTTATAGATAAAAATCACGCTAACAAACCCTAGAATTTTCAATAATTATCAATTTTACATAAAATTTTTAAGATTTTTCTATTTAGTCGCTAGAATTACAGGATTTGCAGATCATGGGAAAATCAAAGGAATAAACAAGAAATCAAGGGAAAACCATAAGAAAGCAATATTATATAATCAGAAAATCATAGGAAAAGCCAAATAATTTCTAGGCGGGAAAAGAAAAATTTAGGTAAAATTAAGGCAGGCCCTTCACGACGATTATAATCATCACAGAACAAGTTGAAAGATCGACAGCTCGTGAAGAGTCATGTGGGGTACCATCACTTTAGCAATTGTCGTCAGATTTTTGCAATGATTTACCCTTGATTTTTTAGTTAATCAAGGCTAAATCATCACAACACATGCGATGATTATAATCGCCACAAACCTTGACATAATTGCAGTCTATTTGCCCTCTCTTCTCATTTTTATCCTTAAACCTCTCATCTCCTCCTTTCCCTCTCCTCCATTCATCCACTGCCCTCTCCTCTATCCATCCACAATCTCCTATCCTCCCCTCCACAACTGTCCTCGTCTCCACTCCTTTTCCTTCGCCGATGAGCAAGCATATTCAATTTTTTATTCACTTTCCACTGTCAGCTAATTGATTCTCCTCCTCTCCCTCTCCTCCATCCATTCACCATCTCCCGCCCTCCCTTCTCCAACTCTCCTTTTCTTCTCCCTTCCTCTTCTTTTCTTCACATCCGCCGGTGAGCATGCGTACATAATCTCGAATCTGTTTTCCTCTGTCAACTAATTGATTCTCCTCCTCTCCCTCTCCTCTATCTATCCACTGCCCTCTGCTCCATCTGTCCACCGTTTCTTGTCTTTACCTCCTCTGCTCTCCCTCCCCCTTCCCCTCCTCCACCACCAACCATGCATGAGCGATCTCTGATCCACTCTCCTCCATCGATTGATCAATTCTCCTCCATTCTTTTTCCAAAAGCGTTCCAAGTAATGAAGGCATACCCTTGGCTTAATTAAATTCATGAAATAAATCAACGCATGTTACTGATTATGTTAAAGATTTTATGGATATTTTTCTTGGTGGATTTTTGTTTTCTCATAATTGATGCTACAGTGATTATTATGGGTGACTGTGTGATTATGGATGAAATGTATCAAAAATATTTATAATTTTGTAAGTAATTTTAATTCAACAGCTTAATTGAAAAAAGAACCAAAATTATGAATAATTTTCGTAACTAAATAAAGTCAGGGGCTTAAATTCAAAAAATACCAAACTTATGAATAATTTTGTAACTATTTAAATTTTAACGGCTTAATTGGCAAAAGTAAGAAAAAAATGGATAAAAGGTAACCAATTAAAGTTTAAGGAATTAATTGAAAAAAGTATGAATTTTGTGGATAAAAATGTAATTAATTAAAGTTTGAGAACTTAATTGAAAAATGTACAAAAATTTAATATGAAAAAGGTAACTTATTGAACTTTGAGGAATTAATTGACAAAAGTACCAAATTTGTAGATAAACATGTAAGTAATTAAAGTTTGAGGACTAATTGACAAATGTACAAAAATTTAGCATAAAAAGGGGTACATCCTGAGTGTCCCACCTTGCCTCGCACATCCCGCCACCTTTGGATCTCAGTGGGTAATTTCAAACTGATTTATTTACTTGTACTTTTCTATAAGTTATACAAAATTAATTAATTATCTGATATATTTTTATAGGCATACAATGATGCCAATCAACTAAGATTTGCTCAATTGAAGGAGAAAGACCTGACATTACATTATGAGGTATAGCAGGCCAACAATTGGTTGATCTAGATCCAGTCTGGCATGTAAGAATAGATCTAATGTCGGACAAGCACCGCAATCAGCGTTAACATCCATGAGCTGATCAGGAGCAAAGTTATTCCAATTGGCTCTATTCTCATAGGACTGCGGACTAGGTCCTCTGGGGTCAAAGTTGATGATGATAGTCTACACAACAATCATTCGCCGCCACCACAGTAGTGATATTTATATTATTGCTGTAAATTAGGGTTAGGTTTTTTTTTCACATTTCTATATTTAATTGACATATTTAGGTAAATTATTGATACTTATATTAATAATATTTTATTATTCAACTACAATTAATTTACTAGTAGAAATTAATATAATATACTAATTTGATTAATCAAATACACTAAAATCTATAATTAAAAAAACTAAGAATAATCGCAAAATTGTCAAAATATTTTCTATGATTATAATCATCACAATAGATTGTGATGATTATAGTCTTTGCATCAGTATCAAGGCAAAATCATTGCAAATAGGAATCATTGCATAATCATCGCTATTTTTGTGATGATTATAATCATTGCACGTTTGCCTTGTGTGTTACTAAATTAGTTCCAATTTGCCATTGGGGGTTTTCCTTACTTTAGGATTCAAATGAATACCGTTTACACACGGAATTCTCTTTTGGTACAACTTCCTTATGATGCATGACAACTATTTTTGGCATAGTATCATTAATAGCGTCCGACTGTTAGCAACTGATCAAGGATGCCACTATCGTGCACTTCTAAACTTTTAGACTGAAATCCGATTGAAGATGACATACAATAGTGTCTAGATAATAGGATGAGCGTAGAAATTGAAGAAATAAGATTTTTTTTGTACTTATCGAAGTAATAAGATGAGCGTAGAATTGCTTGGTTCGTTTTCCATTTTTAAAAATATATTATTTTCTTTGTTTTCAAGAGCCCATATCATTTGAAAACCAATATAATGCCATATCATTTGAAAACCAATATAATGCCGCCTAATCATTACCTTAACAACATTTACCTAGAATGTAATTAATTTTGTTTGAATTTTTTAACTTACTCGCCAAAAATAATAATTTTTTTTTTACAAAAAAAAATAACTTAAGGGGGCGTTCAGTTTAATAATTTTGAAAATTCATAGAATATATTATTTTGGAAAAAATTATTTGCGAAAGGTAAGAATCCAAAAATAAAAAAAAAATTCCTTAGCCTTTATATTTCTTTCAATTTGAGGCAGCTTTGATACATCGCCCCATTCTTTAGTTGGAAGTGTTGTTTGGCTTTTCTGGTCAACCAAATCAAGCACTACCGTGGTGTTGCAAAAAGAAATTCAATAAAAATATAATCTGGACTCTCTCATGTTTAGTTCATTCATCATAGAAAGTGAGAAAATATTTTTTTCATGTTGGGTTGAAGTGTAGTCTAAACTTTTAGAGCCATGACTAAAATATCACTTCTAAAACTTGTGTTTGTAAATTTTATAAAAGTTTAGGGATTAAATGTGTAATTTTAATGACTATTTGTAAACTTTAAAAGTGTATGGATCAAATATGTATTTACGACATGTTTTATTAATTTTTAAAAGTTTATGAACTGAATTGTAATTATCAAAATTTCACAACAGTTTTGTTATTTAAAACATAAAATACTTTTTGGGCCAACGCAAAAGCATTGCCTCCCAAATCTATTCTCTTCTGCCGTCTCACCAATCCTTCTCTGCCATTTCCAGCCAAGTCCTGATTCTCTTTTAGTCCTTTAATTGTTTAACTGATATTATTTAATATTATCTATCGAATTTTAAGGTGGCTGCAATCTTATTCAAATCTTGATATTCAAGAGTTATTCGAGACTTTCATATGTTAAATTTTTAATTGGAGGCGGATAGTAATGAATCTAGATTTCCTCTTGAGTGCATCAAAATCTCAGCTTTACTGAGGTATCCTAACTTAACAATAGATATGGAGACGATTGCATAGAATAAAGTCAGTCTTTATTTTGATAGATTTTATAGGTAGTTATTTTGTTTTCATAGATAGTCTTATACAGACCTACAAAGTTTGGTTGGTTCTAGCGCTATTTAGTTATTAACGACTTGTTCTAGGCTTTGCTCCAATTATTTGTGAATTATGTACTCTAAATTTATTCTGGCTTATCTTGAAGGTTCTACTTGATTCAATTATTTTTCCTTCATTCAGCATTGTAGGAACAAGTAACCTTTTTTGTAATCAGTTTTATGTTCCTATTACCCTTAGAATTTTATATTGTCGTTGGTTTGTATCACACCGTTTAGCTGACTTTTAATTGGAATGAAGCATTTTTTGTCAAAAAAAAATTTTAGTTTCCAGGTTTAAATTTTTCTTAAACGTCATTGTTTCTAGCCTCTTCAAATTGAACCCAACTTCCATATTAAGACATAATTTGACTAGTGATTTCTTACGAATGCGACATCTCATAATGGTGGTTCATATTCAAATTTTGGTAGTATTGCCGAGATCAAGAGGCGAAATTCTTGAGGTATGTGATTGGAAATTAATAAGTTAATATGAGTTATTTGGTGTTAATTAGTAAGTTTTTTGGTAGTTAGAAAATGAATAGAGTTGATTTAGCTATTTTGTCAACTAAAATAATTTAAATAGGTTGGTTAGCTAAAGATGTTAATTAGGGACCACGCACACCAAAGCATAGGTCTCCTAGAGACTTACTCTTAAAACTGTTGATACATTCGCTAAAAGATTACATAACTTGCCACCATATGAACAACTATTTTTACGTGCATAGTCATCTATTTACGATGACTATTCATGTAAATATATTAAAGGTATATTTGGAAAGAGCCTTTGATTTAGTTAGGGATGACAATTGGGTGGGTTGGGTTGGGCCTAGGTTGGAGTTGTGGCGTTCAGGTTCGCGTTAAGTCAGGTTAGCATTAATTCGGGTTCAGGTTGGGTTATTTGGGTACGAGTTAATTTCGAGTTGAACTGATTTGAGTTTGGGTTCAAGCTTAATTCGGGTTGGGTCAATTTTAGTATCGGGTAACTTTAGTTCGGGTCAAATTCATGTTGATATTCAGGTCTAATCGGTTTATTGGTGCATATGCTAGAATAACTGAATTAATTCAATTTTTTATTTAGGTTTTGCTAAAAATTGAATTAAACAATTTGATTTTTGTTGCAAATATTTGAAAAGTTTGGATACACATGTTGCAATTTTTATGGGTGACTAAAATAAAAATTTCAAAATTCAGGTATCTCATAACTAAAAAATTACTATGCATAAAAAATAATCTAAAAATTTTAATTTAACTAGATGAAAATCTATTAATATACAATTATTTTAATAAAAATAATTAATTTAAAACTTTACAAATTTGATTCACGACACTATAAACTTGGTCATTTTAGAACTTAAGTAGTTGGTAGGATCATATGCATTTAAATTATGTTGTCACTTTGAGTTATAAGTTTTTAGGAATTTAGAGTTATTATTTAAGGTCAAAAAATCAACTAATTTAGTTTAGGTACTAATTTTGAGCCCTAGAGGTCGTTTGTGGTCAGTGTAGGCTAAATGAAAGAGTTTGGGTATGCATTAAAGGTTTTGCGAACTTTGTGAAATCAAATCATCTCAAACCAATGTATGTTTTACTAGTACTTTGAATTAAAATTTTATACAATTTAGTCTTGCTATCAAATGTAGAAAGCAACTAATGATGATAGATGCTAAAATAAGTCATTCATATTATAAAGAATCGAGGTTTGATTTAGTAGCTTTATAAGATTATGCTGAAATTTGATAATATTGAAAATTATTAAGTCCTCTCAACCAATAAATCCTGAAAGACCTCTAAACAAATCAAGACATATTATTTTATTAATTTGCTATTTAGATTCCATAAGATACCTAAACAAAAAATATTTTTGATGTACTTTTTGAATTTCTTAAATTGCATGGTCATAACTAATGAATAATTTAGATACATAATTCATATAAAAAAAAAATCATAAATTTTTAAATGTTTGCTGACCATATATTTTATGTTGATTTGGGTTAAATTCAGGTCTTGTCAGGTTTAGGCTTAGATCTTTTTGGATTTGGGTCAATTAGTCTCGAGTTTGGGTCATTTTGGGTTCGGTTTATTTCGAGTTTGGTCCAATTCAGGTTCGGGTATTTTGGCTTTTGGGTTTTTTTTGGGTTTTACTTTAATCAGGTTTGGTTTTAGGTCGAATTGGGTACAACCGAATTCGGGTTGTTGACTTTTCTAATCAAATCGGGTTTAGGTTTAGGTTGGTCAGTCTAGATTTTCAAGTTGGGTAAAATTTTGCCACCCTTAGATTCAGTAAACTAGGATTCCCTAGATTCGGTAAACTAGGATTTTTTTATGATGGTGATGCAACAAATATGGTTCGGGGATAAGTAGTTGAGATGGGTTAACACATGCCTATCTCCTCCTCAGTTTCAATTTTATTTAATGGCAGTCTAACAAGTTTGACTAATATGGAGAAAGGATTATGTCAAGGTGATATTAGGCTTCATTTTTGTTCTAATTGTGGTGGAGTGCTTCCATTGTCTTGTTGAAAAGACGGTCAAGCTGAACAAATTGAAGGGGGTGAAGGTGGGATCGAATGGTTTGGTAATTTCGCATTTGCAATTTGCAAAATGATAGATTATTGATGAGAGATTGGACAAGGCATAATATTATACAGATGAGATGAATTCTTCAATGCTTTTAATTGGTTTCAGGGCTTAAAGTCAATATGGCAAAAAGTGCACTGATTGGAATAAATGTAGCAACTAAAGAAGTGAAATGGATGGGCGAGAAGAGTTGGGTGTATGTTACATGTCATAAGCTACATACGAAGTTTGTATGATTTCTAATGTGTATATATGACTCTAAGTTTCAAACCTTAGTCACCTAGTACTTATCTTTTTCATAAAAAATAGCTTATGTGGTATGGACAAGTATTTCATAGGCCAGTTCTGGACTTAGGTCATCTAAATGGTATCAAAGCCACCCCAGATCTGTGATAGTGTAGACTGTACTTCTAATTCTGAGGGGCCCATGCTCGATTTTGTTCCATCTGTTCCATACACAATTCATATCCATCATCTACTAGGACGTTAGACTATAAGTGGGGGAGCTTGTGATTGTTGGAATTTTGTTAGCAAAAGTGTTTCCTAAATTTTATAGATGCATTAAGATATATCTGTTTTACTACTCACACCATTTGTCAGTGTTATCACACCAACCCATATTGCCACTTCTAACAATAACTAGAGGTACTTAAGTGGTTAGAATGTTGTTGTACATGTGTGTGACACCATCATTACCATGGAACCAATAATAAGAGGCCATGTGGAGATTATATGATGCATGCTATACACCTTGACACATGGGATAATTGTTTAATAACCACCCCATATTATAAAGGAAAATGACCTTTACATGAAAGGACACATCCATTCCCATGTATATAACCCTTTGAGAGGCAGTTTAAAACCATAATTACCTTTGTTAATGAAATAACATTACTTTTAGTGAAAGGTCATGTTTTAGGTGAAATTAAACAACCTTTAGGAGGTGGTTATTATTAGTGTTGTGCCCAAATGCTAATCATGAGATGATTGTATTTTGCACATTGAGTCATGATATTTTATTGATGCATTATTCTAGTAATTTTGTTTGTTATTTTGTTTCTGTGTAACATAATCAAATATAATTGTAACCCTAGAATAATAGTATTCCTAAATGTCTCTGGTCTATTATTATTGTGAAGTGTGTTGTAATAATATATAAAGACAAGCATGTGTAGAGACTAATCTAAAATATGTAGTCTACATATGGGTACAAGTAGGAGAACTTGTGTACTAGATCAACCCACAAAGAAAACGCTACATGAAACATTATATAAGTGTCATAAGTGATTCGCATAGTGATTATGGTATATGTAGTCCTTTGACCAAAGGACATCAAGGTTTCCTCCATGTGAGTCACATACTTTGGTACTTCCATTCGTTGCTCATAACTGAGTGAATATAAAAGTGGTCATTGGGTATGTCACATATCATGTAGAGGGTTTTGTATGATCAAGATAAGTTTTGCCCCTCCCATGTAACGAGAGTGATATTTTTGGGCCCCTTGATTGAGTGAGACTGAGAAAATGCATGGTCATGCTCGAATGAGTTTGATAGCCGAAGGGCTATCGCCTCTCTCACTACATACTTCCTGCCAAAAGCGTGGACAGGAAACCTGGCATCATCCGAAGGAGGCGCTAACACTGACCTCCGAAGGAGCGAAGCCCAACGCACAGAACCCATGACCTCGGCTAGAATGCCAGAAACGTTAGAGGTGTTGCCGGCTCCCTCGGGGGACCGAACGGATCGCCTTCGGGGATAAAAGACCAGCTATCGCAAGCAGGAGAGACCCTCCCCGAAGGCGAAACCCCTGTACCAGGGAAGTCTCCGAACCACGGGCATAATTCCCGAAGGAGGGCATTCGTATCAAAGGACGACCTCGTCCAAAGAACCTCGGGAGTACGGCACGAGCATTTAAGGAGCCTTTGACATGTCGCCCACAGGCGCTACACGCCACCTCAAATGGCGGTCTGACGCGCCGACGCTGTTTGAGTCCTATCACAGCCTGTCTCAGTCCAAGGCTCAAAGAGCCTATAAGCGGCTACATGTTCCCTACGCCCGAAGGTACAAAGGACATCTGACCGAACACGTGTCATGATCTGAACGGGTTGGGCACTCCTATAAATACCAGGAAACACGCCCTGGCAAGGGATCGGACCCTCTTTCCCTGAGAAAACACGCACAGGCAAGGCCATCTTTCCCCTAGTGTTCCTCCTTTATCTCCACTCAGGGCACTGATTTGGGCGTCGGAGGCTCCTCCTCGGAAAAACACTCTGGGGACCTCCTAACCCTCTTTTCTGAGCATTTCAGGCATGCCCCTCTGGGAAACCTTTGCACCAGATGTTCTGCCTCTCAGGAAGTCCCTCCCGAAGTCATAATGTCACATGACGAAGATGCTGCTGGGCATCAGAGTTGATATGAGATATCAACATCATCAGTTTTAGTCAATCTACTCAGTAATCAAGAAACCTTAGATTGAGCTGTACGAGAGTGACACATTCTATATCACGTGCTCGGTCTTGATATCTTGGACGAAGAGACAATGACATATATGAATAATGATCATAAAGGTTTAGTCGAATCACCGACTATTTTGTCACTTTGGTAGCAATGATATGTTGCTAGACACCACTCATTGTTTATGATCATAAATGTGATTTATGATCATTCCCAATGTGATAAGAGCCTATTGGGTCACACACTTATAGTCAATTGGATTATTTGAGTGCATCGGTCAAATTGTTTGGTTTTGGTTACATGATAATTTTGGATTAATAGTTCACCAAAAAATTAAGCATTATAAAGCCCGAAATTAGGCCTAATTAGATTAGGGTTTTGAAACCTTTTAGTCTTAGGAGTTAAGCCTCGGTATATATACACCATATAGTGAGGATTTTGTAGCCCTAGCAACCTTAAGGATGAAATTAGAAGGGTTCTAAAAAAGTTCCAACCACACTCTTCTCTTGCTTTTCCTTGGATGACGCAAGCTAGCATTGCGAGTGTAACAGGAATGCACCTACCAAAACGTGGTGGATGTGTGGTGATCCAAATGGTTCATGTAGATACCATAGAGAGCTTGAATAAATTAATTGTTCAAGTTTGTGATTCGACTCAACAGTTTGATAAAAAATCTTAGTCGACTATGTATAAAAAACTTTGAACACCTAATTTACTCAATTTTACTTTAATCCTGGAGGCTTTCAATTAGTTTCCCCTGTACTTGTTTCTCTCTCAAAATCCTATAGTGGTATCAAAGCTATTGGTGAAACCCTAAGTCAGGATTGAGTGTCGAATCACATGATCTATTGTATGTTCTATTACTTTTGATCATTATTAATTGGATTAATTCATGATGCATGAACCGGAACTCATAATATGTGTGAGATATATGAACAAACGACACAAACAAGTTAACAAGATTAACCCTAGACTGATGGATATGAGATATCTATCTAAATTAGGATTGTAGCAATTGTTATTACAACTTTAGCAGACCTTGGCCATTTCGGTCTGTGAAGCGCCACATTAATAAACTAATTAACAAACCCATGTCAATTGGCATACATTTTCTTTTTGAATAAGATTTGACATAATATGTTGTTTGTTGGTTGAAACATGGTGCATGGTTATACCCCTGGATTGTTGAACTTGTAAATACGGCCGGCATGTCATGCCTTTTCTTTAATACTCTTTTTGTACCTTCTCTTTTCACCTTACTCTCCTCAAATATAACTCGAGGTTTCTATCATTATTGTAATTGTACCTTTTGGGATCATATGAGATGACTACAATGAGGTAACCAAGCCAGGAAGATAAGGAGCTTGCAAAGTCCTTTTCTTTTCATAGGCTTTTATGATATTCTCATTGGCTTGAGAATATCACATAGTTTATGCTATAAACATGTCACATTTAATGTGGTGTTAGCATGAGATGTATGTTTTATATTTGTATGTGATGCATGTATAAGACAACCAAAGAAAATAATTGGTGAGATCAAAGGAAAATCCCTAAAATAAAATATTAAGTCATTAAATGTGATGCCTTCCAAATGTTGGCACTAATCAAGGCTTTGATCAACATTGGGTGGGTTTCTCAAGCAAAGCAACTACGTTCATCTTGGTAAAACGCAATGGGATAAAAGTAATCTCCAAATTGTTAACTTTGGGACCTACTTAACCAAGTCATCCCAATAGAATTGGGGACTTATAGGCATAGAGTTGAGCTTAAGTTCATGAGATGAGCTTGGACAAGTGTTGTTCACCATACTATCCAAGAGTTGCATGAGATGCAATTGGTAAGGAGTTGCCTACCTAAATAGCTATGACTTGATAGGAAAGCCAAATCTGACTAAAGTTATAATAAAATATGGCTCTTGGCCCACTAGAATATCTTAGCACTGAGGTATTCTAACAAAATATTGAGGGTTATTATTTTGATTAAAATAATGGGAGCATCATTTAATAAAAATCTTTATTAAATAAATTAAAATGCATGATTCTTACACTGCATATTTACTGTTGTAGATTACCATGGCACAAAACACATCAACACTTTCATTACGATCAATCCTTGAGAAGGAAAAACTAAATGAAATGGTACCAAAATTTAAGGATAGTCCTCAAGCAAGAGAGAAAGGTTTATGTCCTAGAGGAGCACATTCTAAATGAGCCTGCTGCTAATGCTCCAAAAGCTGAAAAGGATGCTTATAAAAAGCATTTTAATGATTCTTTGGATGTTGCTTGCCTCATGCTAATTACCATGGAATTTGAGCTTCAGATGGGGGCATTTGATATGATCGAACATCTCAAAATGCTCTTCCAAGAGCAAGATCAGTATGAGAGTTTTAAGACCTCTAAATTATTATTTTAGTGAAAAATGTCTGAAGGATGTCCCATGGGTCCTCATGTGCTCAAGAAGATTGGGTACATTGAGAATCTTAAGAGTTTGGGATTTACTCTTCAAAAAGAGTTCATTGTTGATGTAGTCTTGCAATCATTGTAGAAACCTATAGTCAATCTTTCATGAACTACAACATGAACGATCTTGACAAGTCTTTCCCTGAATTGTTGAATATGTTGAGAACTATTAAGCAAAACCTTAAGAAGGCTAACCCTGTTATGATGGTTCAGAAGGGCAAGGGAAAGGGAAAGGCCAACAAGAAGAAGAATAAAGTTAAATCCAATGATAATTCTTCTTCAGGTGCACTAAAACCATACGGTGGTGTGGCTAAAGAAAGGGAATGCTTCCATTGTAGGAAACCTGGACATTATAAGTGCAATTGCAAGATCTATCTTGAAGAACTTGAGAAGGAGAAGAGAAGTAAAACTTCCACTTTAGGTATTTTTATTATAGAGGCTAACTTTTCTACTCCCTCATATTGGGTATTGGATATTGTATGTGGATTTCACATTTGTGCAAATGTGCAGGATCTAAGTAGAAGTAGAAGATTAGCTCGAGGTAAAGTGGGCCTATGTGTTGGAAATGGAGCAAGAGTTGCTACATTAGCCGCAGGGACTTATATTCTCACTTTACCTAGTGGATTGGTTTTAGAATTCGACAATTACTATTATGTGCCTCCTATTACTCAAATTTTATTTCTATTTCTTGCTTGGACAAGAAAAGTTTTTCATTTATAATAAAGGATAAGTGTTATCCCATTTATTTGAAAAAAATCTCTCATAGTAGTGCTCGACTTAGCGATGGTTTATATGTTCTAGAAATTGAAAATTTAATCTATAATTTGAATACCATGAAGATCAGATTGAATGATTCAAACCCGACCTATATCTGGCATTATTGTTTGGGCATAAAAATGAGACCCACATATCCAAGCTACAAAAGAATGGACTATTGGACTCATTTGATTTTCAATCATATAAGACATGCAAGTTTTTTTATTGGGCAAGATGACCAAAACTTCTTTCACTAGGTAAAGTGAAAGAGCTAATGACTTACTAGGACTCATATATAGTGATGTATATGTGCCTATGTCTATACATCCTAGAGGAGGCTACCAATACTTTATTACTTTTACTAATGACTTAAGTGGATATGGCTATGTGTATCTCATGAAACACAAGTCATAATCCTTTGAAAAGTTCAAAGAATTCAAGAATGAAGTACAGAATCAACTCGGGAAGAATATTAAAGTACTTCGATCAGATCGGGGTTAAGAATACTTGGATTGACAAGTCATTGACTATCTAAATGAATGTAGTATAGTATCACAACTCACTTCATTCGGTGCACATCAATGGAATGGTGTATCTGAAAGGAGAAAAAGAACTCTGTTAGACATGGTTCGATCTATGATGACTCAAGCTGACCTTTTGGGGACATGCTCTAGAGGCAGCCACTTTCACACTAAACTGAGTTTCAACTAAAGGAGTTCAAAAGATGTTATATGAGATATAGAGTAAGAGATGTCCCATTCTGTCTTTTGTGAAGGTTTAGGGCTATGAGGCTTATGTGAAACATTAATCCTCTAACAAGCTAGGGTCCAAGTCTCATAAATGACTCTTTGTTGCATATCCCAAAGAAACAAATGGTTGCCATTTTTACAATTTGTTTGAGCAGAAAGTGTTTGTTGCTCGAACTGGTGTCCTTCTAGAGATAGCGTTTATCTTTAAAAGAACTAGTGGGAGGAAAGTAAAACACGAAGAAATTCAAGAACAACAAGGGAACATTGAACTTAAAAATGGAACCCGAACAGACACTACAAGATATTGTGGTTCAGGAGTCTGTTTTTGTAGCACAAGGCCCATGTAGGTTTGGTAAGATTAGATGTGAGCCCGAGAAACATGGATTTCTCATGACTCACATTGGTGATGTGATGTTCATGGCTCAAGATGAGCCCATAGCCTACCAACAACCTATGTCAGGATCAGATTCTAAGAAGTGGCTAAAGGCTTTAAAGTCTTAGATGGAATCCATGTATAAGAACCAAGTATGGACTTTGGTTGATCCACTTAAAAGGGTAAAACCCATACGTAACAATGGGTTTTCAAGAAGAAAATAGACATTGATGGCAATGTGATTACCTTTAAAGGGTGACTGGTTGCTAGAGGTTTCAAGCAAATTCATGGCAATGACTATGATGAGAGTTTTTCACCAGTTATCATGCTTAAATCCAATCAAATTTTATTGGCTATTTTTGTACCCTATGTTTTGAGATATGGCAAATGGATGTCAAAACTGCCTTCCTTAATGGAAAGCTACTTGAGGATGTGTACATGACACAACTTGAGGGTTTTGTCACTTCAGAGAATGCCAATAAAGTGAGCAAGTTGCAAAGGTCCATTTATGGATTGAAGCAAGCTTCTCGGGGGTAAAATCTTCATTTTGATGAAGCAATCAAAGAGTTTGGTTTCATCAGAAATGAAGATGAACCTTGCATCTACAAGAAGGTTAGTGGGGTGTTATTGTCTTCTTAGTATTGTATGTAGATGGCATATTACTCATCAGGGAATGATATTCCCAACCTACAGTCTGTGAAGACTTGGCTGAGGAATTGTTTATCTATGAAGGAGTTGGGTGAAGTAGCTTATGTGTTAGGCATTAGTATCTATAGAGATGGATCTAGAAAGTTACTTGGCCTAAGTCAAAGTACGTACATTGACAAGGTGCTAAAGAAAATTTAGCATGCAAGACTCCAGGAAAGGGTTCAAGGGTTCTTGCCCATGTCACATGGTATAACTCTCTCAAGATCTTAAAGTCCTAGTACATCTAAGGAAAGACAATGCATGAGTAAGATTCCATATGTCTCAGTAATTAGATCTATCATGTATGCCATGACATGTACTCATACTGATGTCTTGTATGCCTTGAGCATGACGAGCAAGTACCAATCAAACCCCAATGAGAGTCAGTTGTTAAGAATATCCTCAAGTACTTGAGGAGGACCAAGGAGTCATTATTGGTCTATAGAGGTAAAGATGAGCTCGTTGTAAGGGGTTATACGGATGCCATATTCCAATCTAATAAGGATGATTTCAGATTGTAATTTGATTCATTATTGGTTTATAGAGGTGAAGATGAGCTTGTTGTAAGGGGTTACACCAATGCTAGCTTCCAATTTAATAAGGATGATTTCAGATCATAATCTGGCTATGTATTTTGCATTGGTGGTGGTATTGTGAGCTGGAAAAGTTCAAAGCAAGAGATAGTAGCCGACTTTACAATAGAAACTAAACACATTGTCATCTCTAATACTGTGAAGGAAGCAGTTTGGATCAAGAATTTCATCACAAAACTTGGAGTCATTCTAAGCATTGCTGACCCGATAAAGCTCTATTGTGACAACAATGGAGCAATTGCATAGGCTAAGGAACCTTGATCTCATTAATGATCCAAACACATACTCTGACACTATCATCCCATTAGGGAGATCATCAAAACGGTGATCTAAGGATATACAGGACCTCGACAAATAGCAAAATTATTGATCCACTAACGAAACCCCTCACACAACATAAGCATGATAGTCATTCTAGATCTATTAGTATTAGATACATGGGTGATTGGCTTTCGTACAAGTGGTAGATTGTTAGTGTTTTCCCCAAAAGCCAATCATGAAATGATTGAATTTTGCACATTAAGTCATAATATTTTGTTGAGGCATTATTCCAGCAATTGTGTTTGTTGTTTTATTTCTGTGTGACAAAATTAAACATAATTATAACCATAGAATAATAGTATTCTTAAATGTCCATGGTCTAGTATTGTTGTGGAGTAGGTTTCAATAATACATAAAGACTAGCATGTGTGGAGACTAATATGAGATATGTAGTCTACATATGAGTACAAGTTAGAAAACTTGCATACTGGACCAACCTACCATGAGAACGTTACATGGATCATTATATGAGTGTCATAAGTGATTCTTATAGTGATCACGGTATATGAAGTCCTTTGACCTAAGGTCATCAAGGTTTCCTACATGTAACTCACATACTTCGGTACTTCCCTTTGTTGCTTGTAACTGAGTGAACATGAAGGTGGTCCTTAGGTATGTCACATATCATGCTGAGAGTTTTGTATAATCAATATAAGATTTGTTTATTTTATGTAATGGGAGTGATATATTTTGGCCCATTGATTTAATGAGATTGAGAAAATGCATAGCCATACTCGGATGAGTTGATATGGGATATCAATATCATCAGTTTTAATCAACCTACTCATTAATCAAGAAACTTTAGATTAGGTTGTATGAGAGTGACACATTCCATGTCTCGTGCTCAATCTTAATATCTTAGACAAAGGGATAATCACATAAATGAATAATGATCATAGAGGTTTCCTTGAATTACTGACTATCTTGTCACTTAGGTAGCAATGATGTGTTGCTAGACACCGCTCATTGTTTATAATCATAAATATGATTTATGATCACTCTCAATATGATAGGAGCCTATTGGGTCGCACACTTAGAGGCAATTGAATTATTTGAGTTCATGAGCCAAATTGTTTGGTTTTGGTTTAATGATGATTTCATATTAATAATTGGCCCAAAGGTTAAGCCATTATGAAGCCCGAAATTAGGCTTAATTGAATTAGGGTTTTGAAACTTATTAGGCTTGGGAGTTAAGTTTCACTATATATACATCATATAGTAAGGATTTCGTAGCCCCAGCCTCTCTAAGGATGAAATTAGAAGTGTTCTGAAAAAGCTCCAACTGTACTCTCCTCTTGCTTTTCCTTGGATGATGTAAGCTAGCACTACGGGCGCAAGAGGAATGCACATACTGGAGCATGGTGGAGGTATAATGATCCAAGTGTTCGTGTGAATACAGTAGAGCTTAAGCATGTCAACTGTCTATGTTTGTGATTCAACTCAATAGTTAAGTTAAATATCTCAGCCGACTAGGTATAAAAAATTTTGTACACTTGATGTACTCCGTTGCACTTGGATCTTGAAAGGTTTCAGTTAGTTTCTGCTACACTTGTTTGGCTCCTGAAACCCTATAATTATGGCCTTTATTTAAGAAGACACAACCCTTCTGATTTAAGGAGACACAACACTTAGAAGGGTTGTGACTCCATGGCCGAACCAACATATCTATTCTAAGGGTGGGTTATGGCCTTATTTCACGGCAAAAAGTTATGGGTAGATTAAGGCACCTTTTGGCAAACTAGTACAACCTTTTATGAAGAGTTATGACTCTTTTATGAAGGGCTATGACCCTTCAAAAGTGTCAATACACCTCCTATAAATAGTGGGTAATAGAGTGTGCAAATGGGGTTACAGACACAAGTTTTGGAGGCTCTCCCTCTTCTATTTCGCCCCCTCACACTTCTCTCTCACTATAAAAAGAATTTTAGGTCAAGTATTAGGTGTAAGGTAGCAAATTTAATTACTTGTATTTCCAAGTTAATTAAATATCTTATCCTGGGTGCTCACAACAAGTCACATCTTTTGTAACATGCTCAAAGAAATGTCTTTCACCAAAAAGACTACTACTTGGTCCTTCAGTAATAACCAAGTAAGCCTTATTTTTTATATTGATTATTATTTTCCATATTTATTTTATATCCTAAAAATTAAAGTGTTTATTTGTAGCATACTAAATTTCCTTTATTCTTATCAGGGCCCATAGGTTTACTATGCATGCTCTCTTATGTAGCCTTAGGTTGTTTCAAACTTTTTTTTTCATGCTACACTAGTTGGATCGACCTTAACTCTAACGTATGTGCTATGTTTTAACTTAAGTCAACTCAATCTAAAATAACTTATTTTTATTTTCATATTCTCTTTACCTGTGATCAATTTCATTTGAAAGCTAATATTATGTAGATACATTTATTTGAAAATAAATTTTCATGAAGATATTAAATTTGTGTGATTTTTTTTATTTTTAGGTATTAAAAAAATAAAATTTTCAAAAAATTTAATAAGATTATAAAAATTATATTTTCAACTAATCGGTAGACCTACAAAATATTGGCTTTTGAATAAAATTGGTTCTAGACAAAAAAGATGTAAAAATAAAAATAATTTATTTCAGATTAAGTTAACTTAAGTTAAGACAAATTGCCTACTAATTTTAGTTACTAAATCTGAAACTTGTATGCAGGTGTAAACTTGGTAAGTAGGGGTGTAAATTTCTTGATTAGGGTCAGGTTCGGGTCGAAATCTGAAATTTTCAAACAAATTCTTCAAAAAAAAAATATAACCCTACCCGACCTTATTTATTAGCTCAACTTGAACCGACCTTAACTTGAAAATATAGGGTTAGGGTTGGGTTTACTTGACATAAACCCGACAGCCCTATCGGTGAAGGACAATTACTACGATCTCTTCTAGATGAACAGCGAATGAATGACGAACTGAGGAACAGCCGCTAACGGCAAACCAGGTTGAACTGAAGGATGGCAAACAGTGGTAGAGGCAAGCTAGGCAGATGAGTAGGATGGCAGTAGATCTACGGGCAAGAGAGAGTGTGATGGTGAGAGTGCGAATGAGGGAGCAAGACGGAGGAAGAGGTGGAGCTGGTTTAGTAAAGTAGAAGGATGGTTGGGCAAAGCTACTCAATAGAGGGAAGAAGTAGAGCAGACTCGAGTAGATAGAGCAGTAGATGCAGTAGCAGACACAGTGAGGCGAGAACAGCAGCAGCTTACAGGGATAGGCAATGGCTTGGGATAGGGTCAGGTAATTTAGTTTAGGGTTAACCTTAGGGCATGGGCCAAAGCAATTTAGGGAATGGGATTGGGCTAGGCTGGGTATAAATATTAGGGAATCTTGAGATAAGGATAACATTCAGGTCAATCAGGTTGGTTTCAGGTTTAATCGAGTACATGTTTTCCTTTCCACTAACCCGACCTTATATGTCGGGCTTTGAGTCAGGTTTCAGATTAGGATTGAAAGTTTTCACCCCTATTGGTAAGTACACTAAGTTAACCAAAAGCTAAGGTGATAAACATATAGATTATTTTGGTGTATTCGACCTTGTATGTTTACAATTTGTGCATTTTTAAACTGTGTGTTCTTAAAGTTTTTTCTGGGCATACTGGCAGGTCGAATTACTTATATGTTTAATTTGATTATATTCTTGACTTTGTGTCAATAATGATTATTTAAATGTATAAAGTAGGTGATTTGATACAAGTAAACTAAAGCAATGGAAACTTGTCAAGATAGATTTAATTACATGTGCATGTGCATGTTTTTGGTTTATTTTGGCATAGATAAGTTGTTTTTATTTTATTTGTGCTTGGAATTGTCGTGTTGTGATTAAAAATGGTAAAATTTGACCAGACCCGAAAACTTGGATCGACTCACCCAAACCCTACTTGACCCGATTTGATCAGAAAAGTCAATTACTCGACCCGATTATACCCAACCCGACTTAAACACGAACCCAATTAAAGTGAAACTCGAATGACCCAAACCCGAAATATCCGAACTTGAAATAACCCGAACCCAAATTAAACTGAACTCGAATTGACCCATACCCGAAATAACCTAAACCCGAAATAACCCAAACCCGAGACTAACCCTGACCCAGACCCGAAGGGACTCGAGTCTAAACCCGACAAGACCCGATTTCTAGGATTCATTGAATTAGCCCATGACTTTATGAGATCCTCAGATTTTGCCTCATAAAATTACTAGATTTACCTCAAACATTCAAGAGTTGACATATTTGTCCCAAAATTTTCAATTTTGCCTGGAAACCTTCTAGAAACCTTCAATTCACACCCAAACTCTTCCATTTCAACTATATTGACCTCAAACAACCTCTAGGGCTCTAAATTAGTACCTAAAATAAATTAATTCCTATTTTGACCCTAAATAATTATTCTAAATTCCTAGAAAATTATAACTCAAAGCGACAACATAGTTTAAATTTATTTGATTCTACCAACTTCTTAAGTTCTAAAATGATCGAGTTTATAGTTTCCATAATCGAATTTGTAAAGTTTTGAATTAGGTATTTGTATATTAATTTATTTATATCTAGTCAAATTAAAATTTTTAGATTATTTTTTATACCTAGTAATTTTTTAGTTTCGAGTACCTAAATTTTAAAATTTTCATTTTAGTAACTATTTTCATTTTAGTCACTCTTAAAAATTACAACATGGGTCTCTAAATTTTCCAAATATTTGCATAAAAATCAAATTCTTTAATTTAAATTTTAGCAAAACCTAAATAAAAAATTGAATTAATTTAATTATTACAGCTTATGCACTAATAACCCAATTAGACTCAAATATCAATCTTAATCTGACTCAAAACCTAAATAACCCAACCTGAAGTTACCCGATACTGAAATTGATCAGACTTAAATTAAACCCGAACCCGAATAAGACTGACCCGAACCCATCCCGAATCCAAAATCTACTCAACCCAAACCTAAATAACCCAACCTGAACCCGAATTGATGCTAACCCAACTTAAACCCGAACCTGAATGACTTAATGCAAACCTAACCCGAACCACCCAATTGCCATCCCTAGTTGTGATAATATATAAACCTATTTACTGTACTAATTAGTGTATGTTATAGATTGCTAACTTTATAAGTGGAGTTATCATTGAACTAAGTTTATATCTGAAACATGATATTGACTAAGAAGTCCTCACACACAAAGATGTTTAGGTAGAGTACTAAATTAAATAAAGTTATAATTCATCATGTTTGAAGTTTTTGGGAAAGACAAATGCAAGGAAAACCAAACCAGGTGTTTGTTAGTGTTGTGCCCAAAAGCCAATCATGAGATGATTATATTTTGGACATTGAGACATGATATTTTATTGAGCCATTAATCAGTAATTATCTTTGTTGTTCTGTTTCTGCATAACGTTAATAAATATAATTATAACCCTAGAATAATGATATTTTTAAATGTCCTTGGTGTAGTATTATTGTGGAGTAGGTTGCAATAATACATAAAGACTAGCATATGTGGAGACTAATATAAGATATGTAGTTTACATATGGGTACAAGTTGTAGAACTTGTGTACGGGACCAACTCACCCTGAGAATGCTATATAGATCGTTATATGAGTGTCATAAGTGATTCTCATAATGATCATGTATATGTAGTCTTTTAACCTAAGGTCATCAAGGTTCCCTATATGTGAGTCACATACTTTGATACTTCATTTTATTGCTTGTAACTGAGTGAACTTGAATGAGGTTATTGGGTATGTCACATATTATGTGGAGGGTTTTGTATAATCAAGATGAGATTTGTCTCTCTTATATAACGGGAATGATATCTTCGAGCCCTTTGATAGAGTGAGACTAAGAAAATGCATGACCATCCTCGAATGAGTTGATCTACGATATCAATTTCATCAATGTAAGTTAGTCTACTCGGTAATAAAAAAACCAAAGATTTGGCTGTATGAGAGTGACACTTTCCATATCTCATTCTTGGCCTTGATATCTTAGACAAAGGGACAATGACATATACAAATAATGATCATAAATGTTTAGTTGAATCACCGACAATGTTGTCACTTGGGTAGCAATGATGTGTTGCTAGACACCGCTCATTGTTTATAATCATAAATGTGATTTATGATCATTACCAACTTGGTAAGAGCTTATTAGGTCCCACACATAAAGCCTATTTGGATTATTTGAGTGCATGGGCTAATGTATTTGGGTTATGGTTTCACGATAATTTCGTATTAATAATTAGTCCAAAAGTTAAGCCATTATTAAGCCCAAAATTAAACCTAATTGGATTAGGGCTTTGAAACCCATTAGGCTTGGAAGTTGAGTCTCACTATAAATACATCATACAGTGAGAAATTCACAGCTCTTGCCCTAACCTCCAAAAAAGGATGAAATTAGAAGAGTTCTAAAAACCAACCGCACTGTTCTCTTGCCATTTATTGGAGGACGCAAGCTAGCACTGCGGGCGTAAGAGAAACGCATTTACTGGGATGTGGTGGAAGTGTGGTGATCCCGAGAGGCTTGTGTGGATATCGTAGAGAGCTTGAACACGTCAACTGTTCAGGTTTTATGATTTGACTCAACAGTTGGGTGAAAGATTTCAACCAAATTAGGTATGAAAATTTTGAACACCCGGTTTCCCCTGGAGGGTTTCGGTTATATTCCACTATGTTTGTTTGGCTCCTGAAATCCTACACTGTTTGGTTTATGATTGTAAAGAAGTCTAAGCAAATAGTTGCTTAGTGACTAAGGTACATAGTTTTTCATTCTCTTCAAACTATGCGTTATATGTAGTGTATAGAATTTGGCTGAATCAAAATTGATTGTGAATTGGTGATTCAGGGTTAAAAACTTACATTTATTGTGAGAATAATTGTTCAAAGTGACATATATGTTAGGTGAACAAAATTTCAAGTTTGAATATGAGTCATTCATATGAAACTTCTTAGTAGAAAATATGCATTAGTTTTGTAATATGTACTTAGTTTAAGAGAATGTGCTCCTTTTAAATACTCCGTACAAATCTAGCTTTTCATGTAAATTTTCCATGTACATGATATTTTATCTTAGTGATAATGATAATAATTACTTGTTTGTCAATTATGGCTATATAGTTTTAGTGACTATTTTTCACAAATCTTAGCAAGTTTTTAGTAGGATGTCAAAAATAATGTTCTAGTAATGCACATTTGGGCTAAAAAGAAGTAATAGTGCATCATTAGTGATTCACTTGGTTCTTCTTACGAAGTGGCCTTACAAATACGTTTACTTTGCATATGTGCAAAATAATTAGGATTGACCATGTTTTGAAATTGTTTCAACTAGCATGTCTTTAGGCAATTTACTTAGTATCTTTGTGGTTCTATAAACATCACATCTGGATTAGCTTATAGATATTATCACTTAAATTGATGTTACATCATATTTTCTATCATGAAACATGTTTCTTAGAGGAGTTTTTTGAGTTTGTACAATCTAATACTCATGGAGTGTTAGATATGATCCATTTTGTGTGGCAATGGTTTCATGCCAATGGAAAATGTGTTGCCACAACCATTTCTTGTACATAGTGACATAGATCATCAAGATCTTCATGATTATGATTATCATGGTTAGATTGATGATCACCATGATGAAATATGCCTAGAACATGAAAACCGAATTCCCTTCAAAATCTAAATGATCATGCAAATGTGCAAGATCATTATGCTTCACCTTTTTAGCCTACCTTAAAGTAGGTAACCAAATGATTAAGAAAATGGTGGATTTTTGTTGAAAAGAAGGCACACTTGGTGTTGTCTTGAAATAGATGAACCAAGTTATATATAAGATTGACATTATGCATTTTGATGCAATTTTATGCTTGATTCTTAACACATTAGCAAATTGTGAATATGAACTTAATTAATCATGTGTTTGTGATTTGATCATGAGTATGAGGTAATTATCAACAAGATTCAAGTCGTATGTATATGGTTATAAAGGTAGCCAATGCATGTATACATCTCAACTAAGTTGGAAAGGATTAACAAGAGTTATGTATTCTCTGTAAATAAGAAATATTCTAAAGCTAGCTATATAATTTGAGTATCTCCTATTATGGAGAATGTCTTGTTCATTCTAAAGGTTGAATGAAACTTCTTCCAATGTTAGTTAAGACCATACCTATTATGATATGGTTACACAAACCTCTTAATAAACTTTAACATCTAAAGAACTATATGTGCAAAGAGGAAGAAGAAGTGTTTTTCCTAGACAACAAATTAATATTTACAAAAGAATGATAATGGATGTGGAATGTGTAGGGAATCATAATCTTGAATCTGGAAAAGTTGTCATCTTGGTTAAGTTTTAAGAGGCTAGTGATCATGAATATTTATCTTTAGTTTTCTTATTTGGATAGCTTAGTATGCATAAAGCACTATGAATGCCTTCTTTTAAGAGGGAGTAGTCTAACCTCATTAAGACATTTGATTATTTCATGTTCTTGATCATTTAATATTTTATCAAAACCATATGTTGATCATATTGATGGATTTTATATCTAGCATAAGTGCAAGATAAAGACAATCAAGAAATGAGTCTAGGACATGAGGTTTTGTATCATCAGATTGAGTCTATTCATTTGTCATAGTTGCTAGATCAATTAAACTTTCATAAGTGAAAGTGACTCTTTAGTTGTCCAAATTACAAATACAAATTTACCATAAGTAATAATTTGGACATCAATTTTGACAATCTTCTATTTGGCTGAAGAGGCTACATGAGAATAATTGGGTTTTAATCATCATTACTTAATCTTAAACTCAATAGGGGCTCAATGAAGTTCTATCTAAAAGTTAAAGATCTATTGGTGGATAACTTCACACTTTTAATGGAATTTGTATCCGTAAGGTTTATTATATTAACAAAATTTAGATTTAGATATAAACATGCATCTAGTGGATGATAACCCTAAACTTTCTCAAAGGTGAGGAAGCTTCCATGAAATTACCTTTTTCATGAATTTTGGCCTTAAACTCTCCAAATATTCTAAGAACTATATAATTTAACAAGCCTTGAGACTAGTCTCAAGTAATTTATGTGCAATCTTAAACTTGGTTTTAAGATAATGCAAAAATAACTATTTTGTTTTTTGGCCATATTTTAAGTCTACCTTGTGTTTGTTACTCAGAACCCTTTGAATACTTCACTTGAAATGGAAGAGTTTGAATTAGTTTTTTATTTAAGTCTAACATGTACTAGGAGGTGTACATGATCGAATGTTAGGTAAGTTGATCTAGATAATTAGGTTAAGTATTCATTTTTTGCTTTATCGTAAGAACCATGTTGGTGTAGAATCTATGTTACATTACATTATCAGATGTAATGAGACAATAGCAAATGTTATCAAGGTAAGATTACTACACTAAAATATGGTTTAAGTTTAGAGATAAATACACATATACATTTGGTTATATCATCTTATTTTGCGCAAAAGAAATCACTTTGTGTAAATAATCTATTTGTGTGCTACTTGTTTCCATACAAAGAACCTTATAGGTATGTTTCCATGAAATATAAGGGTCATTAGTGACTCATACAGGCTAAGCACTATCTTAGTAGTAGTTTTGGCATTGAACTATATTAGTGATTGTTTGTTTGCATCCTTCGTATTTAGATTTTGTGTAAATGTAAAGCCTATGATATAACTACCAAAATGCAATAGATGAAAATAAAGTTAGAGTTAGTTTAACTAACTAGTTAAATTAAATTCTTTTCTGTGTCCCTTATTAGTGCTAAGATATGATAAGTTGCACTACATTTTATGTACTGCATGTTTATCACATGTGTGCATATATTTATATGACATAGTTGTATTGCATCTATGTCATACATATCATCACATATATAGCTTATATCATAACAAAACTCATATATATGTCCAGACATAGGTTAAAGGTTGGTTTTCTCATACTAATAAGCTTCCTTTATTTTTGGAGTTTGAACAAGGATGAGACTGCTAAAGTCTAGAGTATACGTTGTTTCTTAAATTAGTCATATATGACTCAATAGAGACTTACATCCAAGCGGGAGTTACATAATCTAACTTATGACAATTTTAGCATAAGGTCATCTTGAACTAAATTATTTATTTGAGATCAAAATAAAGTGTTTACGCGTTTGTATGCCCACACACATGTCCTAACCTATATGACTAAGTGAATTCATCATATGTGAGAGGTTTTCTTCTTGCATGGATTGTTAAGGACATATGCTCATAATGGGAGTCTACATGAAGTCACAAAAAACCCAATATTTGAGAGGGAGATAGGCACTTCCTAAATAGTGGTTATTAAACATTATGATTGTGTAAACTAACATTCCATGACACTTGTACAAATCTTGTGTGCCTTTTGACTTGTCAAATTGACCATAGAAAGAAAATAAGCAAGTTTTCTCTTTTCTTGCTTAGGTGTGAGATTTTTTTGCTATGCCCCTACTTACTATTAACTAGTACTATTTAGTGATTTAAAATTAGTGTTACTTTGGTAAGCTTCTTATGAACATGATAATTTAGGCAAAAATATTTCTCATTGGGTAATTACTATGTTTTAAATTACTACATAATGAATGTAATAGGCAAGACTCTATAGTGTGTTTGCAAATTGATGAAAATCATAATCTAATTGCATGTGTTGCAAGTCAGGTAGTTGATACACAGTCATATATACTTGAATAAAAGCTCTCTTAAGTAGTACATAGTGTAATATTGTATTACTTAGTGTACTATATGATTCAAATATAAAGTGACTTAAAAAATGGATGCATCTTGAGTTGGTACATGATAGAGTGTTTTTAGTAAACTCATAAAAGGATTTGTTGTAACCAAACTATGTATCAATAAAGTCTTCAGTCATATGGGCATATTTAAATATATAAGTATCATTAATGAACCTTTATTTGTTCAAGGTTATTTGATTAGTTCAAGGATTTGTGGTGAAGACAATACTCTTATGTATGTTTAACCACACCATAGAGAGGAGATTTGTTGTCATACCTAGGGTTAAACACCCAAACTTGCATATGTCAGTTTATCTTTTGTGATAGTATGTTTCAAGTGTTCCTTATCTATTATTCCTATATTCCATCAAGTATATTTAGTGCAAGTAAGAGGTATTGGAATTTAGCTAGTAAGAATGATTACTAAATTTTATAAATGCACCAAGATATACTTGTTTTACTATTCACACCATATGTTGTTGTTTTCATACCAACTCATATCTTCTAACATTAAATAGATGTTCCTTGGAACCAATAGGAAAATGCCATGTGGTGATTACATGACTTGTACCTGTACACCTCGACATATAGGATAATTGCTTACCACCTCATAACTACTCATATTTTGAATAGATGTGATGTTTAGATGAAAGGACATGTTCATCCCAATATATATAACCCTTGTGAAGGTAATTATGCACAATAACAAGTTTGGGTAGTGAAATAACATGAATTTTAGTAAAGAGTCATGTTTTATGCAAAATTAAATAACCTTTAAGAGATGGTTATGATCTTGATTTAAGGAGACACAACTTCTAGAAGGGTTGCAACTCAATGGCCAAACCAACACAACCATTCTAGGGGTGGTTACAACCTTATTTCAAGGGAAGAAGTTATGGGTGGATTAGGGCACCTATTAGCAAACTAATATAATCTTTTGTGAAGAATTGGAACTTTTTTATGAAGGTTTATGGCCCTTCAGAAGTGTCAATATGCCCCATATAAACATAGGGCAATAGAAATGTGCAAATGACGTTGCATACATAACTATTAAAGGCTTTCCTTCTTCTATTTTGCCCCACACTTTTCTTCACCATAAAGAGAATTTTGACTGAGTATTGGATGTGAGCTAGCATATTTAGTTACTTGTAATTTTGAAGTTAATTAAATATTTGACAATATGTATTCATAACAAGTCATGTCTTCTGTAACATGCTCAAAATGACATCTTTCATCAAGAAGACTATCACTATTTTCTTTAGTGATAACCAAGTACACCTTATTTTATGTATTTATTTTATATCCTGAAAATTAAAATATTCATTAGTTGTGCACTAAATTTCCTTTAGTGACACCCCATATCCCATTTAGGAAGTTTGTGTAATTTCTGATGTGTATATATGACTCCAAGTTTCAGACCTTAATCTTTTAGCGCTTATCTTTTTTATAAAGGATAGTCCATATGATATGGGTGGGTGTTTCATGGATCGGTTCCGGACTTGGGCTATCATAGTGTAAATCCAGCGTGCTTCTTCACAGTGTTAGATACTGCAATATACCGCAGGAATAATGTTTACTGTGGGTACGTGGTACAAATGTTTTCGCGTTTTGTCATTTTACCGTATGGTATACTGCGATATATTATAGTATTTCACAGTATACCGCATACTGCTTACTTTTTGTATGTATTTTGTCAAAAAACTATAGTATACCGCAAATACTGCTTGGTACGTATCGTAATATTTAATTTTTTGCAGCTATTGTTTTTCATTTTACATAAAAAATATCATAAATATATAAAATATTAAAATATAAATAATACACATATCATAAAATAAACATTTACGTTTATTTTTTTGTTACTTTTCTTAATTAATACAAAAATTTAATGGATGGTAGTAGTTTAAAGGTCTCTGCGGTGTTGAACAATATCCCCCAAATGGATTTCCAATGTATGCTCCCCAATTGAATACTTCTATCATATATATTTTATTTATTTTTGACAAATTATGATGAGAAAGATTAGAATATATATAAAATGTGTAAAAATAAATTATTAAACAGTTATGTTATCTTAAAATAATATTCTAACATTTATTTTTTTTGTGAAAACGGTAATAATATGCAGTGCGGTATACCTTAAAAATTCGGGGTGCAGTATAACTAGCTATAATGGTGTTTAACATCTTGTGCTTCCTTCAATATACCTGGGGCTTCGTATGGGAGGTAGAAAAGAAAGACAGTTGTTGTGGAACACAGTGGAAGGGAAGTCAACGTCCAGATTATCAGATTGGAAGGCAAAGTTACTGTCTTCGTGTGCCAGGCTTACTTTGATAAAATCTTGTGTTTCCAGCATGCCTCTGTACTTTTTTTCGTTGTTTCGAGTATCGGGAGAAATACTGAAAAATATTTTAAAAAATCATAAAAACATTCTTTTGGCGGATGTCGGGGGAGGGGAGGAAAATACATTGGGTTGGGTGGAATAAAATTTTATTGGGGAAAGAGTTTGGGGGCTTGAGAATGGGGACTTTATTAGCAATCAATTTGGGTTTATTAATTAAATGGTGGTGGAAATTTTATGTCGAAGAGGGGGCATTGTGGAAAAGGGTTATAAAAGAAATATATGGTGATGATGGGGGTCGGGAGTGGATCCGGTGGAGTTAAGCGGGACTTTGTGGGGGGAGATTGTAAGAGTCAGGGAGGATTTAGGAAAATTGGGAATAAATTTAAAATAGAATTTTGGTTGGAAAGTGGGAAGAGGGGATAAGATTAAATTCTGGGAGGTTATTTGGGTATGACAGAGTTCACTTGCAAATTTGCTCCGTAGATTGTACAATTTACCATTGAGTTAGAATAGTCTGATTGAAAGCTTGGGGTCTGGGTTGATGATAGGTGGGAGTGGCAGGGTTAGTGGAGAAGCGTAGCTAGGTGAAGAGAAATAAAAAAATCCTGATCGTATCATATGAAAGGCGAACTAAAAAGTAATTTCAAGATATTTCTTTTATGAAAAAATAAGTAATTTTTTTGTTAACTTTTGTAACTTAACCAACCTAAAAAAGAAAAAATTAATTAAAAAATATTTAATTTCAAAAGTGTTAAAAAATATTTAATTTCAAATGTGTTGTAAAATTATTTCTGGACTTCTTCAAATGCTGCCTTTTATTATATTGATAATTTTATAAATAATCATTTTGTGTAAAATAAACATAATAATGTATTAAAATTAATACAAAATAAACTTTCAGAAATTTCATATTTTAGTTATTCATGCAGCGAAAGCTCTCATTAAAACCACACGTACTTTTTTTTAGCTAACATTCGTAATTGTAGGGCGTTGGAAAGGTACACTCGGTTCTCATGGCCAATTAATTAATATCATTTGCTTAAAATATTTTCGTTTAGAATTTATTTTTCAGTATATGTTTCATGTGAATAAAATAAATTTCCTTGGCCTGCATATCGGAATTTTTATGCATTATATTTTGTTTTATTTATTTAGGAAGAAAATATGACTTGCAAAAAAAAATATGAAAAAAGAAAGGAGCAAAGGCTAGAAAAGAGAAAAACAATGAGAAAGATAAAGAAATGGAGTGGTTAAGTTTCTTTTCAAATTTCACATATTTTTATATTTTTCGCGTTTATTTCTTTTAGTAACAACCCCTTGCTGCTACACAGACATATTAAATGTGTCCATCTAAAGAAATACATTAAGTGCATCTATTAAAAGTTAGCCTTTATTAAAAGGTTACCCTCTATCTTTGGTTTTTTTGTATTTTCCTACACAATCAACTTCTTTTTAAGTAAGGAAGAAGAATGTCAACTTTTTTAAGTTTTGAAGGACAGACAATCAACTTTGTGTAGTATTTTTTTTAAGCTAAAATTGAAACCTAATCCTCTCATAGCCATTAGGCCAAACCTGTGAAGACTATCTTTATCAGTTAAAGGCTACCCTTTATGTGCTCCAAAGTGAACACTTTTCAAAGATTTTGGATAATGAATATATATGCTTTTTTAAGGTACCAATGTATGAATATTTTGTATTCAGGTCCAGCACATTTCGATTTCGTACCTTCTCTAATATCTTTTTTTTTTTCATGTGTCGACTAATCTAAAAGTGGAAGCATGTACTTTCCCGAGCACATCTTTAAACATTGCATGCTCTGGCAGACGAAAGCACGTACCTACGACGAAGACAGGCCGCATTATGGAAGCTGGGGCGTTCTATAATGTCGTAGCAGTGAAACTATGGCAAGTTACTATAATGGCTTCTCAGCTATTAGATTAGAAAGTAGGAGTATAACTGTTGGATGGTAAATTAACTTTTTAACTCAGAACCTGTATCTTTAGGTTTTATTTTAACAACAATAAAAAATTACAAACATATTAAAATACATCACTTCAAAATCAAACTTCAATGAATTCGTAAAGGTGATTGAAATTAAAAAAAGTGGAGTGCTAATTATGTGTTGACGTTGAGTGAGATGACAACATGGTGGAAACAAGCATCAAAACAGTGGTGAAGAATAAGGGGAGAAAATCAAAAACAGATTTTGGGTGAGGATTAGTATTAGTTATAGAAAGGTGATAAGAATAGGAAAAAAGACGACAAGGATATGAAAAAAGCGATAAAGATATGAAAAAGGCGACAAAATTTGACACCTTTATGATGATTTTATTGCCTTTTACAAAATTTTATAGTCTTTTCCAAAATTTTATTGCCTTTCATAAATTATTATCACCTTTTTTTTAAAATTTATCACCTTTTTAGCAATCATGTCGCATTTTAATCAATTTAAAGGTTAATTACAACATCCCCACCTATGGTGTAATGTAACTTACACTTTGTCCCCTATCTTTAAAAACTAATACTTTACCTTGACTTAATTTATAGTGTTGTACAACAACTTATGAGATCCTAAATTAAACCTGACAACCAAAATTTTAGTAATTTCAAGATTTTTTGTATTTCTTTTGTAGCTAATTGACCTTTAAAAAATACTAAAATATAGTTTTAAAAGTTATTATTGAAAATATCTAAAACATTAAGGGGCAAAGTGTATGGTATAAAAAATAAAGGGGATCAACAATCAAGTAGGGTGAATTTAGCTGTTAATTTTCTGGGGAATGTGGTTCATAAAGTGGCCCCTAAATACATATTAGCGGTATAAATTTTGGGTAAAGTTGTTCAAAAACTGGCTCCTAATTATGTACTAGTGGTTTTGAGTCAGACCCCTAAAATTGAACCATAAAAGCCCATAATTTGTACCACAAAAAAATGGGGTTTTGAGTCAGGCCCCTCAAATTGTGTACCAGCGGTTTTGAGTCAGGCACCTCAAATTAAACCACAAGGGCTCAGAAAATGCACCACAGAAAAGCAGTTAATATTCTGCCCTCGAAAAGTCAACTACTAATTTAGCAGTTTATTTTTTGGGGAATATCGTTCACAAAGTGGCCTCTAAATACATACTAGTGGTATAAATTCTGGGTAAAGTGGTTCAAAAACTAACCCCTAATCATGTACCAGCAGTTTTGAGTAAAACCCCTAAAATTGAACCACAAAACCCCACAATTTATACCACAAAAAAATACGGTTTATATTATAGCCACAAAAAACCTCACCACAAATGTAGTGGTTGTATAAAGTGGCTCCTCAAATTAAACCATAAAAGCCCATAAAGTGCACCATAGAAAAGCGGTTAATTTGAGGGGTCACTTTTATACAATTGCTGAATTTGTGGTGAACTTTTTGAGGGCCATAATATGAACTGCATTTTTTTGTTGTACAAAATGTGGGGTTTTGTGGTTTAATTTGAGGGGTTTAAGTCAAAACCACTGGTACACGGTTAGGGGCAAGTTTTTTAACAACTTTACCCATAATTTATACAACTGGTATGTATTTAGAGGCCACTTTGTGAACCATATTCCTCAGAAAATAAACCGCTAAATTAGTTGTTGACTTTTCGAGGTTAGAATATTAATTGCTTTTTCTATGGTGCACTTTCTGGGCCCTTGTGGTTTAATTTGATAGGCAACTTTATGCAACTGCTGTATTTGTGGTGAGTTTTTGGGGGGCCATAATATGAATCACATTTTTTTGTGGAACAAATTATGAGGTTTTGTGATTCAATTTTAGGGGTCTGACTCGAAACCATTTGTACACGATTAGGGGAACTTTTTGAACCACTTTACTTATAATTAATATCGGTGGTATGTATTTATGGGCAGCTTTATGAGCTACATTCCTCAGAAAATTACTTGCTAAATTATTAGTTGACTTATTCATTCTTGTATATCTTTTTTTTTTGTGTAAAACCATTTAATATTTTTTGAAGCTCAATTAGCTATGAAAGAAATATAAAAAATATTAAAATTAATGAAATTTAGTTATCAGATGTTTTAATTTTGAATGTCAAGAGTTGTTGTAAAACACTACAAATGAAGTAGAGTTAAAGTATTAGTTTTTAAAGATAGGGGTAAAGTGTAAGTTACATTAGACCATAGGAGAGATGTTGTCATTAACCCTTAAAGGATATGAAAAGGCGATAAACACCTACAAAAGGCGACAATAATTTTTAAAAAATAATAAAAATTTGAAAAAAGTGTTAAAAAATGATAAAAATTTAGGAAAAAATGCTAAAATTTATGAAAAGGTGGAAATTTTTTTAAAAAATGTGATAATATTATTTAAAACATGATAACATTTTAGAAAGGATAAAATTTAAAAAGCTATTAAATTTAGTAAAAGGTGATCAAAATTATGAAAAGGCAATAATATTATTTAAAACACAATAAAATTTTAAAAATGGATAAAATTTAAAAAGCGATAAAATTTACGAAAAGCTGATAAAATTTTTAAAAGGGCGATAATATTATTTTAAAGGTGATAACGGTTTGATAAAAGCGATAAGAACAAGAAAAGGTGATTTATAGTACAAAAAGGTGATGAATAGAAAAAAAAAGTGATAAAAGTATTAAAAAATTAATTAAACAAAATGAAAAATCAAGTATATCAATATTTTTTAAAGGTTGATTAGGTTTGAAAAAAATATAAAAAATATTAAAAGTACTGAAATGTGGTTATTAGATGGTTTCATTTAGAGTCTTGGAAGTTGTTCTCCAACATTATAAAGGAAGTAGCAGTAAAGTGTTGCTTTTTAAAAATAGAGGGCAAAGTGTGGGTTACATTATACAACAGGGGGCTATTGTAATTTACCCTTAAAAAAGGATTTAATAAAAGAAGGCAATAACACGTTTGAAAAGGTGATAAAATTATGAAAAAGGTGATAAAAATTTTACAAATGTGATAGAATTATTTAAAAATTTATACAAATTTTAAATGCAATAACATTTTTAAAAAGGCAATAACATTTTAATACAGTAATACAATTTTTAAAAACGCGATAAAATTTTCAAAAAAGTGAAAAATTTTAGAAAGATGATATAATTATTTAAAAAGTGATACAATTTTTAAAAAATCAATAGTGATTTTATTCCATATTTTTTATATACTTATTTTAAAAGGAAATAAAATTTTCAAAACTGTGATAACATTTTAAAAAAGATGAAATAATATTTAAAAAATGATATAATTTTTAAAAAGGTAATAAGATTTTTTTAAAAAGTGCTACTAGTATAAAATTGATTATTTAAAAGAAAAAATAGATATTAAATAAAAAATGATTAATTTAATAATTTTTTTTTCATTATCACTTTTTTCGGTCCATTGTTGCCCATTTACACCCAGCTTCGTATATACCGTTTCATCGCTTTTCTTATAAATTAATCATTTTTCCTATACTAATATCACTTATTCATCTTGTTCATCGCCTTTATAAGTAATATAACACAAACTCATCATCGTCTTTCTATTACTAATAAAAGCCAATGCCTCATCTATGAGAAAAGTGACTTAGTCAAAAACAAAAGCAATTTAGTCGAAACAAATGTGTTTTTGTAAAAAAACAAAGGCGATTTAGTCCAAACAAATACGTTTTAGTTAGAAAAAAGCTATTATTTGTATTTAAAAGCATTTTCATCTGTAACTGTTTTACTACGCTCTTGGTAAACCTTAAAAAAATTCACAAATAAATTAATCATTACTACGAAGCTAATCTTTCACAAACACCTTGGCTATTTATGATTCATACCTTATCCCATTTACACTCATATTCTTCTCTCATAATGATACATTAATCTTCTTTAGAGTTACAACTATGGAAAAAGATTAACAAACTTTAAAACTTGTAAACTTTTATTTCCAGATTTTCTCCCCTCCACCTATCTACCTTCATTGGCTGTATTAACTCTCTCTTACCAACAAATACAACTACTACTCCTACATTAGTTCACTTCTCCATATTAAATCAAATTTCTCACATTAATTCTCATTCTTTTTTTTTCATTCCACCCACCATCTTTTTATTTTGTTAATACATACTGCTATTTCTCTCAAATTATTTAATACTATTTTTTCTATTTTTATCTCACATTAAATCAAACTCATCACATTAACTCTCTTTCTCTCAAACTATTTAATACTATTTTTCTTACTTCTATCTAAATTATTTACCACTAATATGTTAACAATTATATTTACTGAATTTTTTAAATATAATATTACACATTATTTTATCTTTTTATACTTTATTTTCTTAATAAACTAAATTTATTTACATTTACAACTGATACAACCATTTAACCAGTAAAAGTCTTTTATACGTTACTTTTTTTTTTTTTTAAATTTTCTGCTATAGCTGCTACGGTAACTTACCACAGTGACAATGCAGAATCTTCCAATCTAAAGCCCGCTGATTTATAATCGCACCATCCATTTCTCCCATCCCTCTCCTTCACTTACTTCATCGGTTTCAGGACAGACACCTACTTAAGCTCAGCCATGGCCGAGCCCAAGGTCTTTTATTTTTCCAAATTTCTTTTAAACCAATAGCAAAAAGATCTAATTTTTCCTTCTAATTTGCTTTGATGTTCTTGTTTTGCGTTTTCAGGTGACGATAATGGTGCTGAAGGTGGACCTTCAATGTCCCAAGTGCTACAAGAAAGTGAAGAAGGTCCTCCGCAAATTCCCTCGTGAGTTTATATAATTTCTCTGCAAGTTTTCCTTTTCTCCAACAATTCAAGTTGATACATTTTTCTGGTATCTGGTTGAAAATGACTGGGTATGTATGATTTTTTTTTTCCCGGAAATGCTTGTGAACAAGAGAAATACGAGACCAGGTCTACGACGAGAAGGCGAACAAGGTGGCCACCGTGGTCTGCTGCAACCCGGAGAAGATCCGTGATAAGCTCTGCTGCAAAGGCTGCGGATCCATGAAAAGCATCGAGATCGTGGAGCCACCGCAGCCGAAGCCGCCTCCTCCGAAGCCCGATAAACACAAAGAGACCGAGAAAAAGCCCGAAAAACCGAAGGAGCCTGATTAGAAACCCGAAAAGCAAGAACCGGAGAAAAAGCCAGACAAGCCGCTGTACTGACTGCTATCATGGGCACATCGGAGGCCCGTGCTACCAGGGCTACGGCCAGCCCACTCCTTAAGGAAGACCCGTTCACGACAGTTGGGGCGGCGGCTGCGGCGGCTACAGGACCTGCTACACACGGTGCGATTACTACAGTGAAGAGAATTCTCAAGGGTGCTCAATCATGTGAAGTGGGCCATGGTCGATCTTGTGACGTCGAAGATGATCTCGTTTTGTGGTCTCCGCTGGATGTGTCGGTTTTTGTTCATTTCTACATGTAAACTTTTTAACATATATACCATGTATTACAGACAGCTAAATGGATTGCTAATGAGGGGGCTGCAGGGGTAACCCTATTTGTTCGTGTATTAAATATTAATTCAACTGATCAGATTCAAGATTGCGAAGTAAATAAAGGCTTCTTTTTGCTTAATAACTTAGCTTTCGTTTTCTAATAAATTAATATCTTCTGAGATTCGGTAAACACATATTAGACCAGAACTATTATAGAGCCTAGCGGGGTAACCGTCTTTCCGGGGACCTGCACAAGGATGGATTTCGAATTTTTTTTTATAAGATTTATATATAATTATTTTTCTGTATACAATAGATTTAAAAAGGAAAATTTGAATGTTTAATTTAATTCCAATGTACTTATAGAAATATATTTTTAATTATTTATTATCTATTTTATTCTTTTCATTTTCTTAAATTAATGAAATCATTTTGAAATTTCAATTCGGTCGATATAAATATCACTTAACATTTTCTAAAGAAATAATTTGAGTGGTGTCCATGAACCCTGCAGGGAGGCATGGATCTGTCCATGGTGCTTTTCTTTCTTCCTTTCTCGTTTTTCATTTTTTGTTTGCAACATTTAAGATTTATTTCATTTTTTTTTTTGGGTTCTTGTAATAAAGTGCTTAAGTACTTTCCTTTAGAAATATCCCTTGTTTGAGTCTTTTACATGAACTAAACTTGCATTGGAAGAGCAATGACCCTGTAAAGTGGATTCTGCCAGTTCAATATGGATTAACCAAGCCAAGGCCTCTAAACAAGGTCAGATCATAGGGGAAAAAAAATTATGAAGTTTATTTTGTTTATGTAAAGCCAAATTAAATTTAACACAAAATTAAATATCTTAAATAGTTGTTTTACAGAAATATTCCTTGTATCTCAAATTCTATGTACTACTCACTATTCACAGTTAATAGGAAATGGATTTGAAGGCCCAAACCCGGATGTCTAAGGGCTAGGTTCTCCATGGAAGCCTAGATAGGCCCCAAAAGGAATTCCCTCTTAGAAGGAAATTATATCCCTCAAATAGGAGATAACCTACAGGATTTCTATCCTAAGAGCGAACTACTCAGGGCACGTCTTGGCTATATAAACCCTTTACCAACCCCAAGGTAAGGGATTCTTGCTCTCCTCTCCTTCTCCCTATTATTCCTTCCCGAAAAACTAACCTAACCATCAGAGGGTATCTCCCCGATGCACATCCCAGGCCTTTAATGCTGTCTTTGCATGTAGGACTCCAATCTGCTGATCACTAAGCTTTTGGCCCAACCTACCCAATCTCTTTCCATATCAATTTGGTGTCGTCTGTGGGAACTTAGTATGGAAAACATGCAAAGACCACGAATGAAGAACCAGGACCTACAAGAGACTGACCAGGAAGCCATCGCCCTAGGTGGTCCATAAGGCCCATAAGTGAAGAAAGGCACCAAGAAGATGACATAGGGAATCCCACAGGGCTTCAGAGGCACCCTCATAGGGGTAAAGGGCCCGTGCCCCTAAACGTCAGACAATTTTAGGCATTACAACATGCCCTGTTCAAGTAATTAATGGTAACAGTCCAGCAAGAAATCCGAAGAGATTTACTTATGGCTCCAGAAGAGGCCACTGAGAGTCACCTCACAGAGGGGCCTCACATAGCCCCTCCACAAGGTCGGCCCATGAAAGCACAGACCCACAAGAAACAATCATTCCTAGACCACTTAGATGATCCTAGCAATATTAGCGCGATCCTATAGAGACTTGACTAGATGGGGCAGTGCATGCAAGCCTTAGAGCGGCCGAAGGAAGGCCCTACAATGGGCATAGATGTGGAGTACCTATGGCTCTTACCTTTCTTGGAAGAGATAATTAATGCCACCACTCCTAAGGAGTTCTGCTCTTACCTTTCTTGGAAGAGATAATTAATGCCACCACTCTTGAGGAGTTCTACATGCAAAAAATGGACTTATACGATAGCCTCATGAACCTCATAAACCATCTACAAAGGTATGTTACCTCCAAGAAGCTTGGAAGAGCCTCTGATGCCATCATGTGTAGAGCCTTTAGCTCTACATTAATAGGAGCCATTGCATCTTTGTTTGGGACCAACCAGGGGTGCCACTTCTCCTCATTCAAGGATCTTTCCCAGGTGTTTCTAACACATTTCTTAGCAAGCTAGCCAACTTTGAAGATGGTGGCTCACTTACTAAAAATATAGTAGGCTCACGAAGAGCCTCTAAAAGACTATGTCCAGAGATTCAATGCTAAGGCAGTGAAAGTGCAAGGGCTATTTCTAGAGCTACACCTAGTAGCCATTACCCAGGGATTAGCTTGGGATTTTAGACTAGCCTAGGACTTCAATGAGAACCCTGTATGGGACCTAAAGGAATACCTTAACCAAGCCACAAAATACATGCATGCTGAGGAACTCAATTGTCCAACGATTCCTAGAGACTACCCCAAAACCAAGGAAAGTAGATTCTAAAAGAAGGGTAGAGGGGACTGATGACCAGAGCCCATCCTCCTGCCCTTAAAAGAAATAAGGTCGAACATCCTCTATGTCCTTAAGAATAACAACTAGATCCTTAGGTGGCCATCGATGATGCCCCCTTCGGGCAAAATAGCCCTAAAAAAATACTATAGATACCACAAAGACAAGGGGTATGGTACTAAGGAGTGCTGGCAACTAAAGAAGCTATTTTAAGAGATGATTCAAGAAAGTAAGCTGAAGGAGTACCTGTTTAGACGGACATCTCCCTACGACAGACAAGAATAGAGGCCCTATAGAAACAGTGAGGGCAACAACAACAGGGGCCCACACTTGGACCTACTCGTCTTTAAGGCACACATCAACAAATTCGACGTAGAAAGTGTTTACCTGGATACAGAGGCCAACATTAATGTCCTTTTCATTAACCTGATAGAAAAGATAAAGGTAAACAGATCCTCTCTATTGCCGGTTAGTGGTCCCACCTTTGGGATAGGCAATGATGAAGTCCCTACCATCGGGACCATTAGGGTCCCATTGATGCTGGTAGGAAGAGATCACAATAGGGAACTTGCCTGTGACTCCCATGATGTTGAGTTTCTTGTCCTCAACATACCCTCACCCTAAAATGCTATCTTGGGTCAGCTGGCCCATGTGCAATTCACTAGAACACAAAGTCAAAAAAGCAACAGGTAAAATTGTTGCAAATTTGTGGCTTCGTACAAAAAACACAACAAAAAACTTGGCATTGCTAATTTGTTGGTAAAATGACCATTGCTTTTAGAAAGCAATGAATAAGCAACGAGCCAAAGTGATGACTCAGGGTTTATCGCTTCTCCATTGTAAATAAGCAACAAGTTACCCCTCATTGCTTTTTTTGTTGCTAATAAGCAACAAATCAATAACAACCAAGCAAAAAAGTAGGTTTTTTTGCTCTCAAATGATTAAATCTAAATTTATAAATATACACAGACAATTGATATTTTATAACTAAAAGAAATTTTGATAATGTATAAAACATAATGAAAGGAAATTCTAGTAAATAAATAAAATTTCATTTAATAGATCATTCAATTACATAAAATAAAATGCAAACAAGTGCGAATCATGTTAATTAATAAAATAAAATACATAAAATACAAACAATTACATAAACAAATGTAGGAAAAAGGAACACTTGAGTTCTTGGTGCTAGCTTCAAGACGCCATCATGCTTCCCATTTCCAAAAATACTGAGCTACACTATTTCTTGAGATCCTCAAAAGCCTCGCATAAAAACACAAAAAATAAAATAGTTAGTATTTATAATCAACAAAAAAAATACAAAATGTAAACAAAAGAGCAAAAAAAAAATTTTAGTTTTAAATTTTAACCCAAAAAAATCAGAACCCAACTTCAAAATTTGAAATCAATCGAAATTATAAATTACAAAATTCAAAATTAATCGATCATCACACTTAAACAAATTTGCAAAAAACATATTGCACCCAAATAGGTTAAAATTAATCAATTAATATATGAAAAAATTAGATCGTAACCAAATTAGATCTGTAATTTGTTTTTTCAAAATTAACGCAAAAAAAATTGAAAATCACATAGTTAAGATTCATAGTTATACGCCCTTGATTGAGGGCAAATGGCCTATCGATAGTTTCAAGGTAGATTGAGACGAAGGCAGATGGTGTAGGAGAGGGTGGACTAAGAGGGAGAGGGATGAGAACAAATGGCGAATATGGAAATGAGATCGAGGAGGAAACAGCTGTGAAGGCGACACGAGGCAGAGGATGAAATAGATGTGGAGGCGACACTAGGCGGACCGAGGAGCCAAGGTGGACAGCGGGGATAAGCAAACGGCGATGGGCACGGGTGATCGGTGAATGGGGAAGCGGAGCACAGGTGATCGGTGAACAAAGAAGCAGAGAATGGCTATAAATGCTGAACAATGATGAGTATAGCAACCAAGACAAAAAAGGGTTCCAACACGGTGAAATGAGTGACGAAGGAGGAGATAAAGGAGACAGGCGATCAAAGAGACTAGTGGAAGAGATGGAGGAAAAGAGCAATAGAGGAGATGAGAGGGCGAGGTAGATGAATGGGCAGGGTTTACGAATCAGAATGAGAGGTGAGAGGCAAGGCAAATGAGAGTGTATTTATAGCTAGGGTTCAGCTTGGGCTGAGTTAGCAACAAATTTGCGATGAAAAAGAAACGTTGTATCATGCCGTTGCTTTTTTGTAGTGAATTCATTGTTTCCAAAGTAACGAAATTGCCACAAAAAAGTAATGCTCTAGCATGATGTTGGTTTTTTGTAGCAAATTCATTGCATAAAAATGACAATTAAGCAACGAATTTGCCACAAAAAAGCAACGCTGGATTTTCATGTTGCTTTGGACATTGCATATTCAAATTTATTTTTTCCAGCCATAACTTTGCCATGAAAAACCAACAAAAACTTTTTCAATGCAGTTGCTTCATTGCTTTTCCTTATTGTTTTTTTATTTTTATGTTGTAGTGATTCCACATTTAAACTGACATTAGAAGCTTAACGATGCTATTTAGGACCCGTATTTAGGAGGTAACAATGTTTGTCAACCGAGCAACGGCATGCCAAGGCTACGTGGCAATGTTACGAAGGACCAGAGAGAATACCCCCATACTAGCAAAATAAAAAAAGCATAAGGAGGTCTTCCAAGAAAATGAGGATGACACAGCTTTGCCTAAAGATATGAAGCCAGTAGAAGTCGTCCCCAGAAAGGTGATCAAGATTGGCAAGGACCTCCCACCTGAGGTAAGACAGATGTTCACTTAATTTCTTAAAGCAAATATAGATGTATTTGGTTGGTTCTCTGGTGAGATGCCTGGGATATACCTAGGAGTCATTACTTATAGCGTGCAAGTAAACCCCTCCCCCTGACCAGTATTGCAGAAAAAGCATAATATGGTGCGTGAAAGATACGAGTTCATCAGGGGAGAAGTCGGAAGGTTGTTGAAGGCTTGAATCATTCAAGAAGTGTGATACCTCGAATGGCTCACCAACATGGTATTAGTAAAAAAGGAAAATGGAGACTGGCATATGTGTGTTGGCTGTACCAATCTCAATGACGCATGCCTAAAAGATCCATACCCCTTGCAATCCATAGGCCAATTAGTTGATGCTGTTTCTGAATTCAAGGTTTTATCCTTCATGGATGCTTTTAGTTGTACCACCAAATCCAGATGCACCTCGAAGATGAAGAGAAAATGACTTCCACAACAGCTGAGGCCATCTATTACTACCAGCGAATGTAATTTGGCCTAAAAAATGCTAGAGCCACATATAAGAGTTTAATGAATCATGTCTTTATAGATTAGATAGGGAGAAACATAGAAGTCTATGTGGACAACATGGTCATCAAAAGCAAAGCAATAAGCCAGCATCTTGATGACCTTCGAGGAACCTTCTAGAGGATGTGTCAGTATAACATGGCATATTCCTTGGTTACATGGTCTTTGAGAAAGGGATTGATGCTAATCTTGATAGAATTAAGGCCATTCTTAAAATTCTTAGCCCTCAAAGTAAAACAATAAGCCAACATCTTGATGACCTTCGAAGAACCTTCTTGAGGATGCGTCAGTCTAACATGGCAAATTCCTTGGTTACATGGTATTAAAAAAAGGGATTGATGCTAATCTTGACAAAATTGAGGCCATCCTTACAATTCCTAGCCCTCAAAGTAGGAAAGATGTCCAAAAGCTCACTAAGAGACTAACCGCGTTGGCTTGGTTAATCTCATGATTTGGCGACAGATGTAAGCCGTTCTTTTAAATATTAAGAAAGAAGCGGGCCTTTGTGTGGAGGGATGAATGACAAGAAGCATTCCAGTAGATAAAGAATTATCTACGACACCTTTCCATGCTAAGACAATTGAAGCCTGATGAGCCCTTGGTACTCTACTTCGCTATTACTAAAGGCTTTGTCAATGTTATCCTCATTAGAAAAGATGGGACGGAACAGTGGCCTATGTACTATCTCAGTCGAACCCTCTAGGGGGCTGAACCCAAATATCCCATACTTTACAAAGCGGTCCTTGCGCTTATCATGAACTCTAAAAAATTATGACCATACATCTAGACTCATCACATCATAATTAGAACAAAATTAACCTTACAGGATGTCTTACAGAAACCAAATAAACTTGGTAGACTTGCTAAGTGATGCATCGAATTTGGGGAATATGCCATCCATTATGAACCCCAAAAGGCTATCAAGGCGCAAGCCTTAGTAGATTTGGGGCTAAGATGATGCCAGAAGTAGAAAAATAAGAAGGGCATGATGAGGAACCCATTTAGGAAATGTACATTGACGGGGCCTCAGGCCCTGAATTTCAAGGTGTAGGCATTGTACTTAAGGGTCCATTCAAATTAGAGGCCACGCTCAGAATAATATTTGATTTCCCTGTAACTAAAAATGTCGTAGAACACAAAGCCCTCATTGTAGGCTTACAGATGGCTGGTCAGGTAAGGGTAAGAAGCATACAAATATATAGTGAGTCTTAACTAATTGTAAATCAAGTCACAGGAACAACATGCACAAAAGAGCCTACTATTTGCAGATACCTTAGCAAAGTAAGATAGCTAATGAAGATGTTTGACCTTGAATAGTTTAAAAGATCCCCAGGAGTGGGGCTAACGCCCTCTCAAAAGTGTGGGAGGAAGTCATAACGGAAGTACTTGCAGAGCCCTCTGTCCACTTGATACATGCTATAACACCCAAAGATGATTCAAGGGAGTAAATTAAAACTTACCTCGAAAAAAGTACATTGAGCAAAACTCTTAAGGAAAAGCAGAAGATCAAGATTCGGGCACAACATTTTCTCATCATAGGGGGGTAGCTATACAAAAAAGGATTCGCATCCTCTTTGTATCAATGCCTAAGTTTGCTTAAGGGGCATCGTGTCCTTAAAAAGATTATGGAGCACATATCGGCACCAACACCTTGGCCCACAAAGTTTTGAGACAAGGTTATTTTTGGCCAACAATAAGAAGGGATGCCAGGGAGTTCATCCGGACATGCCATAATTGCTAAATCAACTCAAGAATATAGAGACTTTCCTCCTCCAGTGTCTCTTTAGCAGCGGACCTTTGGCCACTTGCCATGTGGGGATTAGATCTAATTGGAGCATTCCCTATGGCCCGAGGGCAAGTTAAGTACCGTATTATGGTGGTAGAGTACTTCACAAAATGGGAAGAAGTAGAACGTTTAGCCTCTATCATGGTCCCTAAAATCACTAAGTTCCTATGGAAGAACATCATTTGCCATTTTGGATGCCCCCAATGCATTGTCACCAACAATGGAAAGCAGTTTGACAATTAGCAAGTTCAATGATTCACTGAAGACAAGGGCATCCGCTTGTACTTTTCCCCATGTCTCTTATCCCTAATCAAATAGCTAGGTAAAGGTCGTTAATAGAATGATAAAAGAATGTCTAAAAAATAAGTTGGGCGTTGCCAAAGACAAGTCGGTGGAAAAGCTACCAAGTTTCCTGTGGGATTATCACATGACCCCCCGACAACCTACTAGAGAATCACCATTCATAATGGTTTATGGAACCAATGCCCTTATACTTATGGAAATCTCTTGTCATACCTTACAAACCCAAGCCTACAATTTTACTCAAAGAGAAAGCTATCTAAGGAAATCTGGATCTGCTTGAAGAGTTAAGGGAGGATGCGAGGGTTTGCATCAAGGCCTTTAGGCAACGTACTACCTTAACTCATAATCGAAGATGAAAGGCAAGAACATTCAAGTAGGGGATCTGGCCTTCATCAAAGTTGAACTAATAGGTAGGAACCCATGGCATGGAGCACTAAGGCCAAGTTGGGGTGGACCCCACATAGTCATAAAAAAGCTCAGAGAAAGATTTTATGATTTGGCAACCTCATAAGGAAAAAGGCTACCTAGAAATTACAATTCAAACGCTTTTCCTCCTTACTTTGCTTAGATTACCACAAAGAGTATTATTTCACATTATGTATTTCAAATTGTTTACAAATAAAGAGAAATTCCTTTGACACTTTACATTTCATCACATAAAAACAAGGTTTCACAAAATTTTTGAGCACTTAAGAACTCTTAATGAGACCTGACTACAAAGGCCCCTACTTGCACCAAACACCATAATGAGTCAGTAAACGTTGTAGGCATATGGAAATATTAAAGCCAAAGGCATTGCAAAAATCAACTTCTTATTAAAAGAAAATTTCTTTACAAAAGAATTACTACAAAAGGGAAGGAGGGTCCTAAGGGAACAAAAGAAAAGGGGGACAGGGGCAAACTGTGAAGGCTCCTAAAACTTGTCTAGAATAGGGTCCTCATCAAGATCTATCACTAATGCATCCTCATCGAAGGTAGGAATCCCAGCTTTCCCCTCATTCGGCCAAAACTCATAATCTGAAGGCAGTCTTTCTAAGTCCCATGTCCACCTTTAGAACAAGTGAGCTGAGCTGCTTCACATGAGGATTAGCCTTGGACTGAAGGAGCTGGTACTCTAAATGGCCTTCATGCCCAAGAAAGCCAACTATCTCGATATGCTCTACAAACGGCATCATAAAGGAAAGCGAACTTGAGCTAGTCTCACACGCAATGGTCCTCGGGCCCAAGGGAGCATACTTGTTCATCGGCAAGGTAACTTCGACAGCATTTGCCTTGGACTCTGCCGCCTTCAGCAAGGCAACCAAGTGATTGGCCTCCTTTCGAGCCCCAGCTTCCTTCTCTAGAAATTGCTTCAGAGCCCCCTACTGCTCCCTTACCTTCAACTTTAGCTCTTTGGTGACAACCTCTTTTGCCTATGTTTCTTCCCTCTCTAGATGGAGCTCCTTTGCAAGTGCCCCCCAGGTCCTTCATTTGCTACTCACTTTTAGCTGAAGTAAGCTAGCATTCTTGCGCAAGGCCTCCAACTCTATGTGGAAAACCTTCTCCCAAGCTGACCATCATTCCTTATAACCATAGGCAATGTTAGGTTTCGGGATCCAAGTAAGCGCAGTGGAATGTAACCGAAACCCTCTAGGATCCAAGTGAAACGGGGTAAATCGGGTGCTCAAAATTTTATACCTTTCTCGGTTGAGATCTTTCACCCAATTGTTAAGTTGAATCACAAAACTTGAACAGTTGACATGTTCAAGCTCTCTATCGTATCCACACGAGCCACTAAGGATCACCATGCCTCTACCACAACTCAGTAGATGCATTCCTCTTGCACTCACAATCCTAGCTTGTGTCTTCCAAGGAATGGCAAAGGAAGAGTGTGGCTGGAACTTTTATAACTCTTTTGATTTTGTCCTTAATGAGGCTAGGTCAAGAGCTATGAATTTCTCATTATATGATATATTTATAATGAGACTCAACTCCCAAGCCTAATGGGTTTTAAAGCCCTAATCTAATTAGGCTTTAATTTCGGGCCTAATAATGGCTCAACATTTGGGCCAATCGTTAATACGAAATTATCATGAAACTAAGACCAAACAATTCAGGCCATGCACTCAAATAATCCAATTGGCTTTATGCTTGCGACCTAATAGGCTTTTATCATATTGGCAATGATCATAAATCACATTTATGATCATAAACAATGAGCGGTGTCTAGCAACACATCATTACTACCCAAGTGACAAGATTGTCTGTGATTCGACTAAACCTTTATGATCATTATTTGAATATGCCATTGTCCCTTTCTCCATGATATCAAGACCAAGCACAAGACATGGAATGTGTTACTCTCGTATAGCCTGATCTATGGTTTCTTGATTACCAAGTAGACTAACTCAAATTGATAACATTGATATCGTATATCAACTTATCCGAGCATGGCCATGCATTTTCTTAGTCTTACTCTATCAAGGGGCTCGAAGATATCACTCATATTATATAGGAAGGAAAATCCCATCTTGATCATATAAAACCCTCTGCATGATATGTGAAATACCCAATGACCTCCTTCAAGTTCACTTAGTTACGAGCAACAAAGGGAAGTATCAAAGTATGTGACTCACATGTAGGGAACCTCAATGACCTTAGGTCAAAGGACTACATATATATGATCACTATGAGAATTACTTATGACACTCATATAACAACCCATGTAGCATTCTCATGGTGGGTCAATTCAGTACACAAGTTTTCCAACTTGTACCCTTAAGTAGACTACATATCTTATATTAGTCTCCACAGATGCTAGTCTTTACGTATTATTGCAACCCACTCCACGATAATACTAGACTAGTGACATTTAAGAATATCATTATTCTAGGGTTATAATTATGTTTATTGCGTTACGCAGAAAAACAATGAACATAATTACTGGATTAATGGCTCAATAAAATATTATGCTTCAATGTCCAAAATACAATCATCTCATGATTGGCTTTTGGTTACAACACTAACAATGATGGCCTCCTACCAAAGCCCAAACTTGTTAGTAAGAAAAAGAACACCACAACCACTAAGCGAGTAATGAAACATACCTAGAAAAGGATATAGCCTATGCTCATCAACTGGCCCCCTTCCAATCAAGGGGGATGAGCCAAAAATTGATGACCTTAGGGGTCTGCAACCCTTCTAAGATGTGATGGTAAATATTGGACGGATCCTCAAGTATTGATTCTCTAATCCTCACCACCCGAAACGGGTCGAAGATTTGGTCAAGCGTAATCCCCTTTAGTGCCAAATCCTTTTTCTAGGCTTGACTTCGTATGGGGATCAGGTTGTATGACTGAAAGCCGTCGTCCAATTTTAGCTCAGGTAGACCCATTCTCAGGAACAACCCTTGCTAGAACCTGCGTAAGGAGATGAGGAAAGCCAGAAGATGCATTTCAAAAGCCTCAGGGCCACTTCTTTTTTTGCAACACCACTGGGTCTTTAATAAGAGGGTTCTCAGATGACCTCGCATACTTTTTTGAAGCCGTTAAATGGAAACACCCACAATCAACACAAAATGACCATAAGTCAATAAAGTTAGGATGGAAAAATTGCTTTAATGATGCCCTACCACTATCTCCGTCATTCGAAGCACCATCTTTAGAGGGACCAGTTGGTTTCGCGCTTTTGCAGACAAACTAAGCCTCCAAGGGTGATTTTGGGGAGCTCCACTAGTTTGGATGGCGGCTTGGATAACGGTGATACAGCCGTCCTTGGCCCCTGCCCAGGAAACCTGTGAGAATTGGTCTCACGGTGGTTGCAATTGGCTAGTTGTATATGTGCACGGATTAAATCCCATGATACTAGTTGATTAACCTAGAATATGCAAGATACATGCTCTTTATGCTTTGACTTGGATCATTAAAAACGTAAAGCATTAACTTGGCCAAGTAATTTCTATAGAAAGTAAATACAAATAGCCGAAGTATACAAAATCATCCTTTGTGTGAATTTACTACACATAACAACTCGTGGGAGCATTCATACATAAAGTGAACTAATGCCCTCACCCAAGAGCAACCTTAGAGTCTAGGACTCTTCATAACATAGACTATGGAGGCAACTAAGAGTACTGTATAAATACAAGCCTCTACTGAGATCTTCTTGAACTAACTCCCACCTTGGATGAAAATCCCAGTGGCGAGTCTCAAAAGCCCTTGCCCAAGTGCTACTAGGCTCTGCAGCCAAAGGAAGACTCTAGTTAGTACTGTTACTTGACCAACAAGCCAACGAAGTATACTAGAATCATCAAGATTCTCACAAGTACAATACCTGTACAGCAACATACTACCGCAATAACCCTCAACAGTTACTCGGTCTAACAACTTCTGAATCTGCATAACATAACTAGGGAGTGAGAACATAACATTCTTAGTAAGGGGTCTTTAGTGTACTTACAGGAAAATTAATAAGGACACCACATATGGTAACATATGTGACTTGCTGTGACCTCATATAGCATGAGGGTTTAAAATATATGCATATAAAACTAGGTCCCTTGAGACCTCTCCTCATCTTTGTCCTTGAATTACAAGGCATTGCCTTGTCCTCTAGCAAGCAAAGCTTGCCAGCCTAACTAGTGATAAATCTCCAGTTGAACCACTCCCATTTATGTTGTACAGGAGAATTATGGTGGGACTATTGTAGACTAGGCCATAAAGACCTCGTAGACTAGGTGCACTAAGGTTTCACCTTGCAACCTCGTGGCTACCAACACGGCTAGGTCGCCAAGGGCTCTAAACCTTTCACCCAAGCTAGTGATGCCTAGTTGTGATATCTTGTAAACTAGTTTTCTTACTTATGGCACAAGTAACCATAAAACCTTACAAAACTCAAGAAAACTCCTAAGTCTTGAAGGACTTTTGGAAGTCCCGGAGTAGCCCCGAAATACTTAGATCCCAAGGTACCCTAAGAACCCCTTTAGATCTCCCCTCGACCCTCCTAGCAAAATTTGGAAAATTCTGCTAACTTGCTTGTGGTGACACATCGCCAATTGTGGCAATGCGTCGCCATAGTTAGTAACGTTCTACCAACTTTCTCCTAGATTAGCGACACGTTGCCACAGTTGGTGATGTTATACCGACTCTTTTAGGGATTGGTGACGCATCATGGGCACTGACCTAAAAGTGGCGACGCGTTGCCAATCTACATTTTTGCAAAATTCTCATGCATTTTGCTGCCTTGAACTTTGGACGCCTCCCAAACATATCAAACATGCTTGGAATGCCTCCAAACTTCACTTACACGTAAAACATGCAGCATAGATCACAACCAACTATCACAAGGCAATCTATGATGCCTTATAACATCATTCCAATCCTCACAAACCTCATAGTCCACCACAATTCAACCATATCCTCTAACTAATGCTATTGCTAGAATCACTCAATTTCTTCAAGCAAACTCATGCCAATAGCATTAATTGAACTTCAAAACATAACTTCCTTACCTCAACTCCAAGTAACAAGCAAGAATCAAGCTATCCTTTAAACCATTAAGCTCACCAAAGTATCACCTAAGTTCCAAGCAAAACATAAACACCAAACATCAAAACCTTACTTCCTAACCAAAACCCAAGCTGCAAACTAACTAATAAACGTGAATTCAATCAAGAACACAATGCTTACCACGTACTAAAAATAGGGGATGGGAGAAAACACACTTCCAAGATCCAAAATCGTGATTTTATGCTTGAAATGGCCTTCCAAGAGTCTATATACCTTTGATGGCTATTGTTCTCACCAAGAAACTTGGATTTTAAGGTGAATTTGATGGAGAAATGATAGTGGATAGGATGAGCAGGAAAATTGTGGCATCCACCCTCACTTTCCCCTTCTTAAACCCTCACTTAACCCACATGCCACCAAGGTATTAGACTTAAGTCACTTAAGCCCCCACCTTTGGTAACTTAGTTATTCTTTATTAATTCTTGTTTATTCCTTCAAGTTTGGGTTAAGGTTGAAAGTTAAGTTATAAAAACTTATTTTAAAACACTCGGGACCACGCTCGGTTATTTAGGATGCAAAATTACCATTTTGCCTCTGAACCTCATTTAGTGCCTTATCTTCCTTGGAACTTAGTGAACTTTGCTAACTTCTCTATTCTTGCTATGTAAACTTGAAATTAGGTTCCAAACTTAATTTAGAACACTTTACCTTCCTCGGGAGTGTCTGCTACTAGGAGGTCCATAACAAACGGAGCCCCTACCATATATGCCACGTTGGCTGAGAGTATGTTGGCCTTGTGGGCATCCGCCGAGGCATCAACAATTCCCATGCACCTTTCCAAAAACTCCTTAGTGTGGCTACCCATTTCTACAAAAAACAGCGCACAATTAGATACCATAACCATGCATTGAAGAGAATGAAAAATATTACATCTGTGACATATCTCCTTGGTGGAGGGCCCCATTGACCCCTGCTAGTGACACCATAGGGATTAACCAGCCTTCATTTCTGATCCACCTCCTAATTACATGGGTCCCTCACTCCCGGATGTGATTGGTGCACCTAGTTGATCCCTGCCCAACTAAAGGTGGCTTCATCTATATCTGTTTAATAAATGGGAAAAAACTCCAAAAAAATTATTGTTCCCTACCATTCTCTTTAGCCAGTAGACCAACCTAAGAAGCGAGCGATGGCCCTTTGAGCCTTCATATATAGGCAACATCCCAACCAAAGCATGCTGAGGGGTGTCGTGAACTCGCAAAGGAACCGCCATTCCCGCTCCTTCACCATGAAGAAGAAGTGCTCTTTCTGTGCCAACCATGAGTCCTTATAGGATACGAAGGCAAACGACTTGTTCACACCTCGGTTAACAGGGGCAATATGGAAAAACCTGATGTCTTTCTTTTGGTCTAGCAAGTAAAATTAGAGGAAAACCTCCAGTAAGGGAGACGTCCCTGCCAACTTGTTGTAGATGATGAAGCCATTGATGTGAACAAACGAGTTTAGCATTAGCTGTGACTGTGGAATCTGATAGTGCTCACAAATTTGCTCTACCAATGAGTGAAGAAGGAAGTAGAGCCCTTGTCAAGGCCTAATTCAACCCCACCCTAACCCCTTAGAAGGTTGGGCTAACCTTTGGCTTTCATATGGTGAATTAGGTCATGACAACCCAGGATTCTTAACCCCAACTTACAATTCTTAGGTGGGACTTAAGTGGGGGTTATTAATGAACTTTTCCATGTCAAACCATATTAGGTTTCGAGTTTAACAAGTTAAGTTTCAAGTTAAAACATTAGGTTTTCAGCTTAATGTGTTACTTTAATTAGTGTATCTAATTAAGCTTACTTGTTTTTTTGTCTTCATGCATATGGGGTTCAATTAAATAGGCATAAGTGGCCTTGTGTGTAAGTGCTTGCTGGGCTTACTTTGGTGGTTTAGGTATATAGTCAAGGCATATGTATGTATGCCTTAGTCGCCTGGTGTCTAGGAGGCCTACCAGGGATACAGTGGCCAAGGGTGGGTGTGTATGTCTCAGTGTACTTAAGAAGACTTTTTAAAGCTTCTTTAGTGGATTCACCAATCTATTACACATACACACTTATGCATACATATGTTCATACATACACACAAATTTTAGGTGGGTTAATTAAGAAACATGCATACACTTTCTGATTTACCATACCTAGTGCCTTAAGGGTTTACCCAAGCCACTTTGTACAGCTAAGGCACAAGCCATGCACTACACTCCGCTCCCTTGCCATTAGTTATGTACATGTATGTACAATTCCAAAATTGACAACCTAGGGCTGCATGGCCCAAAAGTACATACACCCAAAGTTTGGCTACCTGAGTAACATGCATGTTACATAACTTAGTCATGCTAGTTCAAGGCCTATAAACACTAAAACATCCACTTTTATTTGATGTCTAGGGAGTATGTCCCTTATGAGCCTTTAGGTCTTTACTGAAACTAGAATTCTACCGAATGTAGCTAAACCCACTGCAGCCATTAGAGCCTACAATCAATTCACAAATCATTAGTTGACATCAAGAACTCTTAACTCTTTCTTTTAAATCAATGAACCTGAGGCATACCTCCTTGAACATATACCTCCCCAAGAGGTTTCTTAGCACCTAATCTTCCATTTCTTTACTTGAAATAGGTAGAAAAGGGGTAAGTACATGGGTACTCAGTTGTAGCACCATGTTTTTGGGACTCAATGCCCAGAAAAAATTGGGTGTCAACATTAGTAAAGATTCAATTTAGCACCCAGTGCCTACACAATGTTTCAAAACATTGTTATTCATATAAACCTCTAAATTCTCCTTTCAACCTACAATCAAAGACAAAGAAGGCAAAGCATGGCATAATACAAGATACATATATAACAATTCAAAGGCTAGAACATGCAAACACACACACCACATACACGATTTCACTTAACATAGCAACCATGTCTTTCTTTCAATTTAGCAAGTGACCATTTTTAATTAGATTCAATTTAACATAGAGCTCTAGGTGATTGAACAAGCTTGGCCACATTTGAACAAACATCCTACTACTTGAAGTAAACTAGCTAGCTCACCATAGTGCTTAATCTACACATAGCCCATTAACATAGCCTCTAGGTTCTTTTGCTCATGGCCATCTCCTAAGGCAGCTCTTTCCCCTTTAAAATCCAGGAGAAGAAGCATCATATGAACCCTTACCTAGCTTAGATTCAAGTAGCAAACAAGCATGAACAACCAACACATCACATGCGCCTTTATAAGCCTACCCACGAGCCACCATGTTTGGTTTATGGTGTTCTTGCTCTACGTTGCTTTAAGTTTTCTTTTCGGTCATTTATAAGAACTTTAGCTCAAGTTTTCTATGAATGGAAATTGAATTCAATGGGTTGGAAACTGACTTGAAAAGAATTAAGTCCAACCGGTAGTCATTTCATCCGAAATGGCCTTGGCGGCTAAGTACTTAGACTAGTCTTTGGTCTAACTCTTCATATGTCACTTAAATCATTTTGAAAATTTTATTGACTTGCTTAGCTCTCTTGGTAGGATGTTTTAAGCACCCATTCTACCCATTAGTTTGGCAAATGAAGCCCTCAAACTTTCACTTAGACTTAGGTACACTTTAAGTGCACCTGAAAGGCCCCTAGTGCACCCTTGAGTGCCTCTCATGGTTTTCATGTGTTCTTCACATTTTGTTGGCCTACATTATAGCCTTTCTTTTCATTTCACTCCTAAACATCCATCTCTCATAATTCATTCCAAGAAATACTGCTTTAGAGCCTCCACATGCACATGATTACACACAAAGATGTACCTAAGAGTCCCTTAGTGCACCCTTAGAGTACTTTAGTGCTTTTCATTTATTTTTTTCTTTGTATTGTAATCCTTTTTTTTTTCATCATTAAGTATCAATTCCACATAGTTTTCCTCAAGGCACTTGGCATTAAAGTCTCCAGATTCAAATAACTGCACACAAGGTGTGCCCGAGAGCCATGTTGTGCTCCTCCTCAGTGCTCCCTCTTAGTGCCCTTAGGTTCTTTACCAAATTTCTTCAAATTGTGGACCTTTGCTTCAAAGCCTACCTTGCCACTTAAATTTTTACCATCCTTGGCTCACAAGTACAACACCTTCCCTTATGTTCCACTTAGGTGACTTAGGACACCCCTAGGGCACCCAAGGATTCCTTGTTCTTTTCTAGCTCTTATATTCACATTTGTGACTTGTATTACTTATATACACATATTATGTACATTGTATGTACATTTTATCATAGCTTATGGCTTATACAAGTCATATGCCTAACAGCCCCACCTAGAGCTGGTTCATAAACACAAACAACACATTTTCTCATTTACTTCCTTCTACTAAGCGCCCATCCTTGAGAGCCTATGCAAGGGAGAAAGGTAACGACAACATCGTTAGAATAAAAATATTTGGCAAGGTTTGTTACCAGCATGCCTTCATTGTACTGAGTCACAGCTTCCTTTATCACCCCAACATTGGGAAAGAAGGGCATCTTGGAAGAATCACCCATATCAACAACAGCCCTGGATGACGACTTCACAGAAACCATATGGAAAAACCAGCAAGATCACATCAAGGCTACCGCCAATGCAATGACCTTTTGGAAAGCAAAAAGCTAGAAAAATCCAAAACCTAAACAAAGTAAAAACAAACACTTAAGATAAGAAGAAAAGATGAAGAACGCACTACCTTAATACGTTGAAGAAGAATGAACATTGCAAGAAGAAGAAGAGAAAGTTCTGAAGAGAACCTCTAGAGAACTCTAGCGGCAACAATCAGGAAACAAAATCACAAAATAGCAGGACAACCCAAACAGTGAAAGGGGCAGGGCAGAGACCCCCATGATATATGTAAGGAAACTTGTGACTCTCGAGTTTCCCTTTGGAACTGCCCACTAGAAATGAATAGGCCAATCACTGAAGGATATGTGGCCCTTAGTAACCACCAAGATAGCCATGCTCGGTTAGTTCCCTAAAGAGCATTTAATGGATGTCTCCTCACATTCCTTTCAGCTGACATGCTTGACATGTATTATAACTACATAGGAGTGGCAGAGAAGAAAACTCAAAATGGTGACATACAACTAACTTCCTCAATAAGCCAACAGAGGGGATCGTACCTTTGCAAATATGGGATAAGCTACAAAATTTTTATCCCAAGAGCAAATTACTTAGAGTACGTCTTGATTATATAAACCTCTCATAACCCCAAGGTAGGGGATTCTGGCTCTCCTTTCCTTTTCATTGCTATTCCTTGCCAAAAAACTAATTTAACCATCACAGTGTTTCCCCCGGGAGTGCATCTCAAGACTTTGATGCTATCTTTTTTATGCAGGACTCTGATCTACTGTTCACCATGCTCTTGGGCCTAGCCTACCTAATCACTTTCCCCATCAACAGTAATTAATCTATTATTTTTTATCTTCAACATTTTAGTATATAAATATGAAAATTTTATTTACAAATGATATATTAAGACTTGTAGTTTCTAAATATAATTTTTAAATTTTTTTCTAATAAATAATAATGTGAATAAATTAAAGTCAAACTTAAATCATAAAAATAAAACATATCAAAGAATATGAGATGAATGAAGTGCAAATTTTCAAAGGATCTCCGGTCTATAATTTTCATCTTTCTCAAATGTATTTGAGGAGATTATAAGAGATAGTAAATGAATAATTTTACTATTTAATTCACGTTATGTCCAAAGTCTCTTTACCGAAACTCAATTAATTGATTGGAAATGACAAATCCCAAATTAAAAAATGAACCTTGACTATTCATTAGAATCATTAAGCAATTGCAATAATGAGCTTTCTAAATTATGATTGCATGGTTTTAGTCTTGAACTTGACATCAATACTTTTCTTAGAGCCAACTCACATTCTAAAATATCAGGAACCTTACATAATACTCACGCTCATAATTTTGTTAGTGGATATTGCTATCAAACTCAAAAGTTCTAAGTACACTAATCTTAAAAGGCATGAGAAAACTTAAATTCCTTTGAAAATAAAGGTTTTAGATCAAAACACGGGTAGGGAAATGAAATTTTAAGGTTTTTGAAGCTTTCACAATGAAATATTGCAAGAACTATAGGAAAGAACACAACAAATGTGAACCAAGCTTAAAACAGTGTTTTGGTTCAAAATTAAGAAATCTTGGGCAAGAATGCAATATTTTTTTGAAATGAATGTTTTTGTTTATTGTTTTCTTGCAGGATAAACTTCTAAAAGGGTTTCTTGCTGCAAAAGGAAGCAACAGAAATGATTTGTTGCAACAAAGATGTGAAAAATCTTAATTCTAGCATAGTTTGGAACATATTTTATGGAATTGAAACAACCTAATTTGTAGACCTTCTTTTTGTATTTTTATTATATTCGAATGTAGAAAATAAGAAAAATGAAATAGATGGGTGTTGGAAAAATGTGAACGATTTTGGGACATTGAAACACTTTTGCATGCAAATTGTGTTTTTCTTGTGATTTTTGCACACTTTTGCATGAAATAATAAAAAACCAAATGGAATGGATTAGATATGAAGTAACCTAAATGAAATTAGTTAAATATGAAGAAAACATAAAGACTTGGACATAAAGCATGAAAGAACAATTTGCTAGACTGAAAGAACACAAGATGGTCAAATGGTGTTGTTTTGATGCAAATGGATGATCAAAGGCTGGAAACAACTTGGAAGGGATTGGAACACAAGGAAAAAATTTTGATATGATAAAAAATGGGAAGGAGAAGGAAATAATGAGAGAAATTGGAAGGAGGACTAGAAGAACATGAAGTAGATGCAAAAAATGCAAGATAAGTTATTTTTGGTGTTTTCTTGATAAAGACACAAAACAAATGTTAGAACACATAAAAGAGGACCTGAAACACAAAGAAAAAATTCAAAGCATATAGGAACTAAATGGTAACAACTAAGAATAGTGAAGAAACAAGAGAAAGAAATGAAAACACTGGATATGTCCTTGGCATGGTACTTGTAAATTTGATACCACTTGATGCAAACCCCATTGGTTTATGACCAAAAAATGTACCTAGATGCTACAAGCTCTATAAAACACACTTTAAAAGACTAGATTTGACCCATACCCCTAACCATACTATGGTTAAAGATGAAAAGTATATACGGAATACAAAGAAACCTAGCTTCCTTATGCACCAAGTTAACTTCACAAAGAACCAAAGAGAAGAACCTCTCAATGAATATTGCATTAATGGTAATTCATGTTTAATGGATACAAAGGGATGTATTTATAGGGTTATAGCCAAAAACCCTAGGAAAAGCCCTTGAAGAACTAGAAGTTCAAAATCAACTAGAACAAGCATAAAACATTCGTAAAACCAAAGAATAGGTCTAGGTTCCAAAACAATAAAAACATGTGAAAATATGGATGTTTGCACTAGCTCACACTTAAGTAACCAAATATGGAAACTAAAAAGTCTGATAAGCTATGGTGCTCCATGTTGGCACTAAAATGGGCACCTTCGGGTGCACCCCAAAGGCTCTCAGGTGCACCCTTGGCTCTAGCTTGGCTTAACCTTCAAGTCCATGCTCTTGGTCCATAGGTGTCTTTAGGGCTAATGTATACACTAGGATGAACACTTCGTATGTGTACATGTAGACTAGGGTGAACATAGACCCTTATCCTCCAAAATTGTGCACCATTGTATGTCCTTGCTCATTGTGTGTTCAAATGGTGACCCAATTGATTCATTTAATTTTCTAGCTTCATCTTGCATAAAAAACTACATGACTTGCCCATGTAAGCCATAGCTAAGTCTTTAGGTCTCTTCCATATGAAAAGTCCACTTGAGATCCTTAAGGGAACTATAGGTGTGCCAACTTGATGTGCATCATTAGGCTTTCAACTTTGACACCCTGTCATATGTTTACCATAAATTTTTAGTCAGGTGTCCGATTGAGGTGATTCAAGAACCTATATGAAGTGAAGAAAATGGGTTACAAGTTTTGTGATTTGACCAAAGCCTGAATCAGTTTAGAAGGGATCAAATTTTGCATCTTGATCTAAGTGCTATGGATTGGAGTGTGCTTATGGGTGCCCAAAGGGGCTTGGGGGCCTTGGGCCCTTAGCTAAACTTCCTAGCTATTTCTTTTTAGCTTTTCAATGTAGAGGCTGCTGACAAGTCCCCAACTACACTAACAAAAAAAATGGAATTGTCAATTCTCAAGTATACCGGAACTTTAAGGCAAGTGCACCGATTATTCATAGTATAACAGTGGTGAGAATCAAATTTATATTCCACAAGGTTGTTTTGAGTATTATTACTTTCATTCTTTCTATTATCTAGCCGAGAATAATGAGGGCATAATGAATTTAATTACTAGTTAATAAAACTTAAACTAAACTATTGATGCGAGTAAGTAATAAAATAGAATTAGATGACAATAGAGAAAATAAAAAATCAATCAAAGGTATGCTTAGACTTGAATCCCCCTAGAATTCCCTAATACTACTTTTTATCTACCATTAATAAAATCTAGTAAACTTGGACCATGGAGAATTCCTAGAATAGACTAACTTTCTTCCCAAGGCAGCTTACCCCTATTCCCAAGTTCATCAATCAAAATCTCTTCCTAATCAAAACCCCAGAAAGGCATTAATAGTTCTTTGAGCCACACTAGTTCATTTAACCCTAGTCCAGAGGTCTTACAGTAGCTTATCTTTAGACTTGTGGTCATTCCTTTCTACCCAATGGTGATCTAATCAAACATATAAGCGGTTATCTTAACATGCTTGAACTAGATGTTGAATCAATGGGCAAGCTTCTACCAATTGAATGGCAATAAAGCACAGTGGATAGATTGCAAGAACCATGTTCCATCAAGAAAAGTAAACCATAAGAATAGGATCCTTTTAGGGTTCATCAATTTTAAGCATAATCAAAGTTTGGCTCATGATGAGCTAGGGGTTTTATTCTATCCCATCCTATCTCGTTGATTTGAAGAGCAACAAACAAAAGTAAAGAAAATCGAAACTAAAAAGATCCATCTCTGAACTCTCTTTAAATCCAAGAAATCTCCACTCTAATGTGCCCAAAATTGATGTTGGTTGAACCAAAACTGCTTGATCTTGCCTTCTTCCATGACCCTTAGGCTAACCATAAGCTGGAGGCTCAAAAAAAGCCTTCGAACACCATTTTCTGAAACTAAAATAGTGACTTAAAAATGTAGTTGAAAGCTAACATGGGCATGAAAATAGTCATGTTTAGATACATGGGTAGGAACGTAGGCACATGTGAGGGCAAACTAGGTTGTTGGGCATGAAATTCAAATCAATATATGAGACATAGTCATGGACACATGCATGTTTGCACAGGAAGCTTCAAATTTTAGCTAAAAAAATCCTTAAAAACCTTTTTTTTGACAAAATTGCCAAAATTGTGCCTAAAAATAAAATATCAAGCATTTCAGCACCAATTCCTATGAAAACTACTCAGAGCACAAGTAAATATCAGGGAAAATCATAGTAAAAATATGTATAATTTTGCACATATCATATTTTTCCCCACACTTGAACTTTTGCTTCCCATAAAAAAAATTGAATTGAAAAATCTGAAAAATAAATGTTGGTTATACCTTTGAGCAATATTGGATAAAAGATAATCAAAACTTTAATCGTCTTAAGAACTTATTAAGAAATATAATGCATGCAACACTCTTAATCTAACACTTTTAAAAAATAAAAAAAGTTAATAAAAACAATTCATTCCTAACCTAGCTACCTATATCTTTCCAAGCTCAAGAAAAGAACATCAAATTTTTATGCAAAGTAAAAATTACAAACCATGCTATATTAAAACCCACTACGCAACCATCCATTCATGCCATAAAACTATGGAAATAGGTAGTTGATTGAACTTCGTTTACTTTCTTCTTTTTAAGCATCCTCTGTATATGTCTAAAAATTTCTTCAATAAGGGCTTTGTCTATAACCAAGATATTTCTCAACACAAATCAAAGGTGATCTTTGATCATACTTATACTTCTATCATGTTTTTGAGCAGTGATCAACTCTTACCTTAGCAGAAGATCTTTCCCTACTTGAATACTAATATACAGTGGATCAGATAACCAGTCCATATAGTTTATTTTCTTTTAATCAACCTTATTTCCATGAAGAAGCATACCAAATATCCAAGAATAAGAATTTATAATCTAGCATGCTTTGAAATAGTGTAGTAAGCACAAAAATTTTGATGTAAAAATAGCTGCTTTAGTCCATCATCTACTATCTTGATAATGAATTGTTGAAGCATTTTGAAAACATTAAGTCCATAAGTAAAAGATCTCAAGAATCACGTACTTGATACTCAAGTGAAGAACTAAAAAGTCATAAAGTATCATTCACTTCCTTCAATTAAATCATGCTCAAAAGTATGACTAAAAGAAATTTAGCTAAAAAATTATGTTTAAAATTTATTTAAAATTAACAAAAATTTAAGGCATAAGCTACCCACTCCCCCATGTTGAAGATGTACATTGGCCTCAATGTACAAAGGTGAAAAGCACAAAGAAATGAATAATGGAGAGGGTAATAGAAACTGATACCAACCTAATTGAAGTTGTTGATAACCATACATGTTTGAGTTCCTTTCATTTTAGAGAAATATGCCTTGTAGTTCTACAGGAGAAGTAGTTATAATAAGCAAACCAACAAAATCAAAAGAAAATAAAATTCTTATCAAAAGATACAAAAACTATTTTAAAAAATAAAATAAAATAAAATAAAAAGATAAAAATAACAAGAGATAATCAATTTTTAGCTACCTTGGATATAGTTGTGGAATGGTCATTTACAGCTAGTGGATCAATAATGTTTGTGAAAATAGATGGTGGTGGGGTTGCTTAGAGCCATTAGTAGCTCAAGCTTTGGCCCTATCCACCTCAACCTTTGTAACATGCTCAATGGGTGGATTAGTCATCCAAAGCAAGTTAAAAAAAATAAGGTGTTTGCATGCTTGCCAACACAGGCATGTCCATGACCATGTAAATCCTTTTGAAATGATTTTTTAAAAATTTCATGGCACATAGGACAATACACGGTCGTGTTAGTGCCCTTATAATACCTCTAGAGCTAATCTTTTAGAAATGCTACACATGGGCACCCACATGGCTATGTTACAAGATGTGTCAAAGTTTGGGGTTAGGTACAAGGCCATGTCAATGATTATGTCATGAGACACGGTCATGTACATGACCATGTTTATGGCCATGTAAAGCTCTTGACATTTTCATAGAACGGTTACACAGTCGTTCCCTTACTTTGAATAGGCCTTCCCTAGTTTTGCTTATAATGCATAACTTGGTTTACAAGTTCTATGCAAGGGAGTTAGAACATCAAATGTAGAAAATCTAGTGAGTTGATTGAAAAGAAACAAGTTTTATCAAATTGTGTCCAATACAAATTAAAGGACTTGATTGAATAAAACTTAGGCTTAAACGGTGAATTTGTTTAAGTTATCACTAGGAAGGGTTAAAATTAGAAAGAAATATAGGAATTATGGTTACATTATGTTAGGGAAACATGGGAATCAAAGATTATGAGGGCTAAAATGTAACTTGCATGAAAGATCAAGTATTGATCTCGGTGTTTGGATAGATTTTAGACCATCTATCCTTCTTTGGTTATTCTCATGCAAAATCACTATGGATCATCTTTAACCTCTCTACTAATGACTAAAATTGAAGTGGGTTAAGGAAAGAATCCAGCTAGTTTGAGTTAGAACTTGGTCCCCGTACGCAAGCTCCATCGTGAGTGTGGCTTGATTTAGAGATTTATTCAAAGAGAAGTCAGTGAGTGGTTTGGAATGTGTTTAAAGGTTAGAAGAAGGTCTAGCTGAGGTAAGTGTGAAGCTTTATGACTCCATTTTTGTTGGGAAGCTTGTGATTTGATGTAGATTGTAATAGAGGGTACAACTTGGGTGATGGCTTGAAAGCCAGGGGAACCTGATAGTCATATGAGTTCTTATAAATTTTTCTCCCATTTGTGCTTATTTTACTTTATTTTCTAGTACTTAGTACAACTTTTTAGTTTTAGAGGTAATATTATATCTTCGAAGGCTAGAATGGAGTAAGCAGTAGACTTTGAGGGCTAATCTAGATAAAATAGCAAAGTCAGAGGAAAGGATTGCAAGAAGGAGCATAAGCATAACAATGTGCAGTCACATATCAAAAAGTATGATCGCGCTTTAGAAGAACCAAAAACACCTAAGAAGGCCAAGTGTGATGGAACTTTAAAAGTATGACCGTACTTTATCTTTTGGAGGCAAAAGTACAACCTCACATTGAAAAGTATGATCACACTCTGTGACTGGGCAAATAGACGACCACATTCTTGAATGAGTAATCTTAGAGCTGCAGGCCCCATAACTTTACCTATTCTCAATGCTATTGGAAGAAAGGAAAATGTTGGAAGAGGATAAAGCCAAGCCTTAGATTTTAAGGGTTTTTAGTTGGGGTTTTACGTATAGAAGATCAGATCTTTATCTTTGTAGCCTCCTTTAGGAGAGATGAAGGTTGTTCTTGGGTTTTGTGTTCATCATCATCTTGAAATTTTTGCTACTTCGAATGAAGGGCTAAGAGTGCCTTAGAGATCATGGTAATGATTCTATAGGGTGTTTCTGGTTCTTCCCTTTCTCTTTATCTTCTTTGATTTGTTAGATATTGTGTTGAATCCAAGAATGATGTTTCTTTTCTTATTAGTTATAGTATAGATTTATTTTCACTTTTTAGGGTTGAAAACTCTTGATATTGGTTTTGATGGTTGACTGCATGAATTGGTATTTAGTTTTCTCCTTTAGTACTTGTTCTTTTCTTGCCTTTATCGCAAGTGATAGCTTGATTGATTGGTGGCCGCAATCTATTGATGCTTAGGATCCCTCTTTATGCATAGGAAAGTATGAGAGAAATATTGGAACTAGGTAAGAATGATGGTAAGTGGAGATATAGTTCAGAAATTTGTCTTATTCGCTAGGGTGTTGGTAAAGAGAACCTATAATGCATGTTCCTAAGATAGTACTAAAGATAGGAGTTCATGCCATATAGGTTAGAGAGGGAGCTCCTAGCTGGGGAAAGCAAGGAAAGAAGACACACATTTCACCAAAAGGTGGATAAAGCTAGTACCTAGGATTAATTCAACATTTGACCAATTTAAGGGATGAAAGCCATAGGAAGTGTGCGTATTAAGTTAAGAATTGTAAGAAGTGTGGGTTAGTTAGATAGGTTGGTACTAGATTTGAATTACTTAATTAGTAAATTTAGGATTTGGGTAGTATGGGGAGTTTTATAATTAATTTTTTTCATTGTTGATTGGTTTAGCTAAGGTCAATTGTGCAAGGCTTTGGTAATTGCTCAACACAGCACAATCCTTGTGGGATCGACACTCATTCACTCATATTACAATACAATTTATGTAGTTGCAGAAGAGTATGGTTTTTAAAGGACGTTGCACACATGCAACAGGACCCTTGAGTTGAGTTACTATTTAGAAAGTCCACCATGTATAATCTCCAAGAAAATGAGGCCTCACTCTGGAGAACTAGTAAAGTAACTAAAGGGTAATTATGTTATAGCCCTCACAGTGAAATCCTTGGTGAGTGAAGTAAGTTCATAAATCCCTAGCTTAAATGCCTTAATTAGAGGTGAATTATCAAAATCATGTAAAGTATTTAAGGTTTAGTTGGTTTTGAGTGTTATATGGCACTAGGTTTACTTAAGGGCAAAATGGTCATTTTTAACATCAGATGGTCGAGATGAGTCTTGGAAGTTAAAATAATGTTTTTAAAACCAAAATGCAAATTAAAATAATAGTTTCTTGAGTGCTAAATGCCTAGTTACTAGTTAGAGGTGGGGTATTTTTGCAAAATTTGAAAAAGTTGAGGGTGGGAAAGTTTTTGTATTTAAACTTGATGGAGAAAGGGAAGTGGACAATTTTCCCACATCTTTTGCCCTTCCAGTTTGTAGCTCCCCAAAACCTCATTGACTTTTTGCTCAAATCATCTCAAAGTTATGGTTTCTTGGCAAAATTGAAAAGCTTTCATGGTGCCCAGGTGAGAGATGGGTTGTTTTGCATGCATTTTCTTGTTTTTGAAACATGGTGGTAGTTTTCTAGTTGGGCATGTTGGTGTGCATAAGGTAAGCTCTTGCCCATGTTGCTTTCTTGTTTCTTTAGTTTAATAAAGCTTGAGTTTTTTTGGATTTGTGATAATTTAGTACAATAAGCCTTGTATTTTTCTTGGAACCCAGGAACCTAGTGGGAGCCTCTGAAGTTTGATGTTTGATGCTTGTGGTGCTAGGTTGTTGCTAATTCTCAAGGTTAATTAAGGTAAAAGATTAATGATCATGCGTAATTAATGCGATTCATAGTTTGCGTATGGTAGAATTCTTATGGAATTATGGATGGCATTGTTGGTGGACGGTATTGGTTATGGTAGAGTAGTAAGGTTTCCAAGCTTGGTATAGTGTTTGTATGTTTTGAAGCTTCATATGGATGGGGAATTGGGGCCTAGGAAGTGTGTTTTATAGCTTTGTAAAGTAGGCAGGTGTCCCTAACTTGTTTGGGAGCCCTTGGAGGCCTCACAAGGTGCCTAGTGCACCAATTCCAAGTGCAGGGGTTAGGCATCTAATGTTGTGATGCTAGTTGGTGCTGCAGTGCCTAGCTTGTGCCAGAAGGAGTTTGAGAGCTTTACTTGTGGAACTAAAGCACCACTTGAGGCTACAACCCCATAAGCAAAATTTCTAGCAAAACCCATTTTTTTGCAATGAGTTTCGAGGGCATGCCTTGGCTGCCTAAGGGTTAAAGTGACCCAATGGCACTTTGGGACATTTGAAACTCCTCCATGAACTAGGATTTTGTTAGGGAATTATAGGCTTCAAAAGAACCCATAATGCAAAACTAGTTAATTGTCCACAATAGCACACCATTAATTCAGTGTAAGGTTTAGTACTATTAGGAGCCTAAACAGGTCTTCAGGTTTGAGGTTTTTATGTGAAAACCCTACTGCACTTAGGTGGGTTCCATGGAACCTAGAAATTGTGAGTCCAACTATGATTATTGCCACTCCACTAGGGTAAACCAAGTTATGGTGGATAGTTAAGTGACATGAGTGAGGGTTAGTGCACTTGTAACCTAAGTAAGATTACTTTATGCACAAGTGATAACCTAGTACACTCTTCCAAGGGGTTTAAGGTGAAACCTTAGTACACAAGGGGCCTAGAAAATTGTAAATACTTGAGGCACTATGTGGAGGCTTGGAACTCACTCAAGGTGCATTCACCATGCACTTGTACAACAATCAAGGGAAAGGTAAATGGTGAGCTAACTTTACTACATTGCTAAGCTAAGGCTTGCTATAAGTAAATTAGAGGCCAAAACTTACTAGACATAAAATAACACCTATTGGAGGACTAGGTATATGACAAGTCATAAGGGACTAAAATGCTACATGCAATGGTTTAACCTTACGCTATTTTGAGCTTGCAGTAGATTTCATATTATATATATGTGTGTGTGTGTGTGTGTATGCACATCCTTAGGGTTTTTCTTGTTGGTCAAAGGATCTCTTACTGAGAATTATGGATTCTTGTTCCCTTAGTGTTTGTTGTGCAAATATTGATTCTATAGAGCCAGCAACTATTGGGGGTTATTGAGCTAAGCTCATTAGTAGGTATTTGATTTATTTGGATCTTTGTGATTTTAGAATTGTGTTTTGCTTGTGGATTAAGTTACCCTACTAACTATAACTTTCTTTGGCCAATAGTGGCTAGTATGGCATATGGAAGGACTATGGAGCTCACGCATTTCATGTATGACTCTAAGGTGGGAGCTAGTAATGGATCTTAGTAGTTTAGTTTCAGTGTATGGTTTTGTATGCTAGTTGCCACTGATGTACATGGTTGAGTAGTTAGACTCTAGAGTTACTTTTGGTGTGAGCATAGTTTTCTTATTCTTGGATGTTTACATGTGGTTGATTATGAGTAGTTAACTATTTTGTATGCTTTGATGATTTTGATACTTGGTTATAACGAAATGCCATGATGATGTATTATGTTTTCTTTACTTTTTTTATTGTTTAAGTCACAGTATTGCCCATGCATTGGATGCATAATAGGTTAACTAACTACAAGCATGAAGATTTTAACTAGTGTGCACTTAATGAACTAGCTAATTGCGACTAGTGTAGGACACATTGCCACAGGCTTCCTAAGTAGGTCCATGAGTTGCCATGTTAGATTGGCTCTTTTTACTTAAAAAAATTAAGTCAACAAAATGATGGCTCAAAATGAGGCTGAAGCAAATAAAGAAAAAATGGTCTAAGCACAACCTACCTTAAACCAGTAAAATGGGGGTAAGGACCTGAAGTGGCAAGATTTAACAGGCCTAGTAGACCTTAAAGGGTTTAAGTTAGAAACTCAAGGTCTAATGGACCTAAAAGGTTTGAGTTAAAAAAACTAAAGATAATTTATGCAAAAAGTCTAAGTTAATTCTAACTTAAAGACATAGAAACACAAATTATAAGGGCTCATTGACCTGGGGTCTTTAAATTGATAACGTATGAAGTACTTAGGTGCTTAGAAAATATTGTTTTGCATCAATTTCCAAAAATTATGCAGAAAAAATTTACAAAATAGGGGACGAGGTTTAGAGGTTGTTCACCAACTGCTCCTCGTTACCATTAGAGTTCGAAAGAACCTTCGTAGTAGAAGGGGGCACTGCAAAAGTAATTCTTCACATGTCCTTCTTTGGCATTACTAACTAGTCATCAAACTTCTTCCATTTTTTGACAAAATATAGGCAAATAATTTCCATTTGTAATCTACATATGTAATTCCAATGTAAAAAAAGGAATAGAGCAACAAAGTTGGATAGATAGTTAAATGCTCTTCTTTTTCTTGCACACACACACACACACTTTCCTTTTGGTGAAGACTGAGAGCAACTTATTATTATTATTATTATTATTATTATTATTGTTGTTATTATTATTATTATTATTGTTATTATTATTATTATTATTATTATTATTATTATTATTATTATTATTTTCTCCCCCTCTCTCTAATCCTTTTAAATTTTTGTATCCACACTATTTACTTTTTGAGGTAAGTTTGAGTTTCATATATTGAGAACTTGTCTGTTATCAAATCTCAAAGAGGGAGCACTTTTATCTTCTCCCAAGGATTTGATAACATCTTTTTTTGATGGCCAATAATTAATCTCATTCAAGTGGTCCTCTTGGGCTGCATTGATCTCCTCACTAGCATGACATAGAGCTATTATTATGCAATTCCATGTCTAACCCAAGACAAAGTGGAGATGAGCCACCCCAAGTTAATGATTTTGAACAAGCTCCTCAAGGATTGATAAATCTACCTCTCAAAGGGTTTAGGTCAAAGTAAATATGCCCACAATGAAGGAACAAAATAGATGATTTCTTAGGCAAATATGTTGGTAATATGAATCCATTCTCTGGATAGTTTGATGAAGATACTCTTAGTAAGTGTGACACCCTTCGAGAAAGGCCACCTTGAGTATGTTTTCATAAATTGGAAAGGTCATCAATGTAGAGGATATGCCTGTGTAAATAAGAAAGGTCATTAGTTTAGCAGAGAAAGTTAAGTTGCAATGAACATTGAAGGGAAAGGAAAAGGGAACATCCTGTGGCATGATCTACCTTAAGCTGATTAAAGCTATCTTCGACATTGACAAGACTACCACCAATGTAAAACCCCATGCATTTTGGTAGATTGTTCATGGGACTCATATCCCCCAGCTATTGCTCGGGCATCTCATTTGTATCTTTTGGCCGATACACACCTAAACCACTTAAGAAGATTAAGCTACATAGGAGGTGTTAGTAGAAAATTCAATACCTTTCAGAAAATCTAATGTAGGTGATGACCAAGCTCTCAAGAAGTGGTAGTGCTTTAGGGTGAAAGTGAAGGAGACCTCAGTAGTTGCATATGTAGGATTGCAGGCCTCTAGCAAAGATGCCTCACCATTCACCACATGATTACATGTTTCCTATCATCAGCACCTTCCATGAGGTCCTTAAAGTGCAAAGATTGTAACCCGACTAGTCTTTCATTAGGCCCAAAAGGCTTTTCAGTCAAGCTATAGTGGTGACCCCAAAAATAGTCTTAAACTCATTATCTAAGGAAGATGGTGTAAAAAAATGTACCCTCTTCTCAAGGCCTTAAGCCTCTTACACTTAATAGCCATAGGGTATGGATCCTAGCTAGTAGATGGAGTCAAAATGGAATGAGCTAGCTAGCAGAAGCTAGTTCAGTTGGAGTTAACCTGGTAAGAGCTGGCCTAATAGAAGCTAGTGAAACAAGAACTTATTTGCTAAGAGCTAGTCTATTGGAATGAAAAGCCCAAGTATTAGAAGTAGCCTAACTAGTAAGAGCAGGACAAGCAGTAAGAATTAAGTCCAAATGCTATTGCCCCTTTCCCTCGGTCTCTTCAATACTTGGTCAGAAGTAGAAAATGTAGGCCTTCTTAGACATTTTCTTTTCATGACCTACCCAAACTCTTTCCTATTGTATTCATCCTCAGAAGACTATTTGCAAATATCTACCCAAAATATGCAATAAGCTATAGAATAGCTAGACAGTAAAAAAAAAATTAAAAAAAAATAGCATAATGAAAAGTGAGGAAGAAGGAAAACCTCAGAACTGAAAGTCTTAGGAGGCTCATGATTCTAAAAGGCAATGATGGTCCTCCCTAGCAATCTGATCAAAGCTCCTTCCTTCAGCAGACCTCCACATAAAGCCCTTAGAAATCACAACAGAATTACATATTCTTTATCATTAGCAACTCCACGAGGTCCTTGGAGTGTAGAGATTACAACCCTACTAGCCCTTCATCAGGCTTAGAAAGGTTTTCAATCAAGCTACAATAGTCATCCCTAAAACAGCCTCGGAGTCATCTTTCACGTAAGATGGTGTAATAAGCTTTACACTCTTCCCAAGTCCTTAAGCATCTTACTCTTAATAGCCTTGGGGTTTAGCTCTTAGTTAGCAAGGGGAGTCAAAACAAAATGAGCTAGCTATTGTAGCCTAGTTGAGTTAGAGCTGACCTAGTAAGAGCTGGCTTAGTAGAAGCCAGCAAAGCAAGAGCTGATGTACTAGGAGTTGGTCTACTAGACACCAAAGCATTTGTAGTTCCCTAATGATGTGAATAAACTAAGCACCCTCATGCACATTATAGGAGTTCTTGAAGCCATTGAAGCTAGTTGAGTTGGAGTTAACTTGGTAAGAGTTGGCCTAGTAGATGCCAGTAAAATAAGAACTTATCTGCTAGGAGCTAGTCTACTGGAATGAAATGCCCAAGTATTAGAAGTAGCCTAACTAGTAAGAGCAAGACAAGCAGTAAGAATTAAGTCCAGAATGTTATTGCCCCTTTCCTTTGGTCTCTTCAATACTTGGTCAGAAGTAGAAAATGTAGGCCTTCTCAGACATTTTCTTTTCATGACCTACCCAAACTCTTTCCTATTATATTCATCCTCAAAAGACTATTTGCAAATATCTACCCAAAATATGCAATAAGCTATAGAATAGCTAGATAGTAAAAAAAAATAGCATAATGAAAAATGAGGAAGAAGGAAAACCTCAGAACTAAAAGTCTTAGGAGGCTCATGATTCTAAAAGGCAATGATGGTCCTCCTTAGTAATCTAATCAAAGCTTCTTCCTTCAGCAGCCCTCCACATAAAGCCCTCATCAATCACCATAGAATTAAATGTTCTCTATCATTAGCACCTCCATGAGGTCCTTGGAGTGTAGAGATTGCAACCCTACTAGCCCTTCATCAGGCTTAGTAAGGTTTTCAGTCAAGCTGCAGTAGCGACCCCTAAAATAGTCTTAGAGTCATCTTTCACGTAAGATGGTGTAATAAGCTTTACACTCTTATCAAGTCCTTAAGCTTCCCACTCTCAATAGCCATGGGGTTTAGCTCTTAGCTAGCAAGAGGAATTAGAACAAAATGAGCTATCTATCATAGCCTAGTTGAGTTAGAGTTGACCTGGTAAAAGCTGGCTTAGTAGAAGCCAATAAAGCAAAAGCTGATCTACTAGGAATTGGTCTACTAGAACAAGACACCCAAGAATTTGTAATTCCCTAATGATGTGAATAAAATAAGCACCCTTATGCACATTGTAGGAGTTCTTGAAGCCATTGAAGCTAAGGAGCTCAAATTGGCACTTTTAAGCATCTTTTAGAGCTTTCGTACCCAAGTTCAAGGAAAGGAGGTCTTGTACATGTTCTATACCATAAAAGAGACTTCATCCATCAATTTCCAGTATTTCTATACAAGGAAAGCAACCCATGTCTCAAGGGAAGGCCATGGCACCATTGGAAGCATTAAAATGCACCTAGAAACCCTAATGGTGCAAGTTCAAGCTTGGTATATATATGCCCATTCAAAAAATTTATTTTAAGTTAGTATGCCTTTATTAAGTTATTTCCTAGCTATCCAAGCTAAGATAAGGTAGTATACTTGGAGGGAGGACAAATGCCCAAGTCTTTATTTCATCATGCTCAAATGAAACCTAAAGGGAGTCTGATTTATGTTAATTCATATCTAGTGTGCTAAAGACATATTTTAAGCCTTATTCTAGCATTTTTGGATCAATATGTTACAAAAATAAAACCAATCCAATGGCTTGCATGCATTATACATACCTACTTGCACAATTTTAAAGCTTGGAGCCTACACATGCACCCTTGGGGACCCTTTCAGAGCCATCTTATGCCATTTCTTTATATGGTCAGACATTTTATATCCACAAGCTCAAGGACTCTTACACACAGTCTAATTGAGAGTTTCAAGCTAAAGGATCACTTAGGAAGTGCTCAAAAGTAGAAGATCCAAGCATGAACCCTAAATGAGCCCTTTGGTGCAACTGAGAAACCTACTTGGGGGTTCTTAGGGCCAATCTTGTGTGCCTATAAATTTTCCTTTAATTTCCTATTTATTTACATTATTTAGGAAGTTATTAGGACCTATGAATGGATTTTAGTCACATGGAAATTATGGCATATGCTACACACTCAAAACATGTTGAAAAGCATGCATTTGAGTCCTAATTGGACTAGGTTTTCTTATCTCTTTCGCACTTAGAACTTTTAGTCAAATTTGGCTTCATTTTTACCCTATTTTTGGCCTATAAAAAGGGTTAATTTTTTTTTTTAAGCCAGAGCTTTTGATATCAATAATATTGCTATTTTGAGAGATATTTTCATTGGTTCTTGGCAGACTACCTTGGTGTACAAGCAAGCATGTGCTCTTTGGTTTTCTTTATACTTCTTGTTTATAATCACAAGTTTGTTTGCAGTAGGGGTCTTAAATCTAATCTCTTTGGCATTTTTTTTGGAACTTGTAACATATTGGGCGTGTTTCTCTGTCATTATACCAAAAGGATTCCCAGCAATTGGTATAAGAGCCACGAGTTCTATCCGAAGGACATATCTTTGTGTTCCTATTTCACTTCATTTTTCTTGCATTTTATTTTAGCTTATGTGCCTTTAATTCTCTATTAAAATGCTTTTCCTTCATGTTTCAAGTTTACCCTCTTTGTTTCTAGCCTTTGTTCTTTCCATTCCAAACAACAAAAACAACAAAAAAGAGTTAACTAGTGCTACCTTTGTTCTTTCAATTTTCTTTCAAAATTGTTTTGTTTCTTGTCCAGTTTAATTAATCCTCCATTGTTTCTTTGTTTCAGCATCCTAGAGTCAAGAAAAATACCAAAAAAAAAGATCCAACTTCAAGTTGTTTATGTACAACAAGTTGCTTTCAAATTGTGCAAGTTTCAATAAGTTTCTTATGATTGCCAAAAAGTAAATTAACTTTGTGTCTTTGGTAGCAAGGAACTCCAAAAAAAAAAAAAGAAATAGAAGTATTTCAAGCAACAAAGCAACAAATAAAAGAGGCCTCAAAGAAGTAATTACAAAATGGATTGCACAAGTGATTGGTTTTATGCCCAAAAAACCCTAACCCTTTCGGTTCTAAGCCTAAAGCTTTTCTTTGTGGTTCTTGTAGTCTTCTATTGCCAGGACTTCCTAGAGTCTTTCAAAACTTTTTATCCCACCTCTATTTCAGAGTCAAAACTTGTTTTCAAAGGATTCAAGTTTTCTTGTGTGCTTTGAGGAGAGTTTTCTTAGAACTTTTGAGGATTATTTTGAAAGTAATATTCTTACCAAAAAAATTGAGTGTTTGAGTGCTCATCTTTGAGTGAAATACATAAGGGAGTATTGTGAGGTTTTGTTTTTAGGTACAATGACAAGGAGGAATAAATACATTAAGATGGAAATACCACATCATGGTCTATTCCATATGAGAGCTATTGTGCAAAGCCATGAAGTCAGCATGGATATAGATGGAAGATACAGTGCAAACATGGTGAGCTTATATATGGTTAAGAGGCTTTATCTAATATTCTCTAGACATCTGGAGCCTAATTAGTTTAGGTGGAACCACAAACATGAGGAGTTTGTATCTAAGAAAGTCCTAGTTCTTGTGTCGATTTGCAAGTACCGAGGTTGCATACCTTGTGACATTATAGATATGCCATGGGCACACATCATACTTGGCTAGCCATTGTTGGAAGGGAAAAATGCCATTCTTGATGAAGGTACAAGTAAGCTATCTATATTACACCATGGGAAGGAAATCATAATTGAAAGATTAACCCAAGGGATATTGGTAATGATTGAAAAACGTTCTTTGGTGAGGGCGAGAAAAAAAAGAAAATTGAGAGGAAAGTTGAAGGCATGAGAGAAAAGCAGGAGAGGAAAGTTGAAGGAAAAATAGAGAGATGTGAGATGAGTGAAATTGAGTAGGAAGTAAGTATTAGAAAGTTCACAGGAGAAAAAATTGAGTGCCAAGTTGAGAGAAGACAAAAGTACAATGAACCCAAGTCGAGTGAAAGAGAAAGACCTGTAGAGAAGGTATACGTTCATCCAACATAACAAAGTCTTCTTCTAGTGTTGTGTTGTCTTCTTTTCAATAATTAAGTGGAGATGAGCTACAAGAATCAAGTGAGTTGGTGTTCCCAATATTCCAAGTCAGGTCTCATGCATCAAATCAATTGAGGTGGTTGGAAAAGAATAATTTGAGGTAAGCCCTAATGATTTCATATGCAAAAGTATGGATAACATTGTTTCTTACTCTATGGTTTAGGGGGAAGAAATTGTCACAACTCCACCTGAAGTCATTGAGTGCAAAGGTGAAAATTTTGTGATTCCTACACCTAAGGAAGATACATGGAAACTAAGTCCAGTCACTGTAATATATTTCTTCCTCACACCTAGATTTGACGTGGTTTTGCATGAGAATCTCAAACAATGTGTGTTTGCTAGCAATGTTATTTTGAAGAATGGTTTTCTTGAAAATAGATTAAGAGAAGAAAGTAAGCATAAAACTTTGACAAAAATATGGTTTTAAATATTCTAATTCTTTGGTTTTGTCAAACCCTTTTTCAAATTCTGTGAGTTTCTCTAAAAAAAATCCATTTTGGTGTCTTTTGTTTCTTATTTTCTTTGTCTTGCATCCATCTCACATTGTTTTGTTTTGCCTCAAGTTAAATCTACTTCGTTGGAATTTTTCATGCATAAATTAGTTCTTACACATGCATTACATATTTTTTTGATTCCCATTCATGTTTAGCCCATTTTTGTGTGTCAATCTTTAATTTCCAGCAAGCATTTTTTTTCACCATGACACATGCATTACGCAAACTTTTAAGCCTCGATATTTTTGCTTTATGTCCAAACTTAAAAGTATTTATTTTGAGTGAAAATTCTAGTTTTAAGTTTAGCCCTTTGAAGAGATATGTCGGTTCCTTTGTTTTGTGTCACATTCCATGCAAGTTCACAAATTTTATGCATTGTGGTGCATATACATGCAAAAATAAGTTTGCTACTAAATTGGTTTCACTTAATCCTATCTATTCTAATTTTTTTTATTTAAAATGCTTAGGATTTTTTTGAAATTAATGCATCCTTGTTTTGTTATTAGTTTAGGCTACATTGTGTTTAATTCTTGTTTGTTTGAATGGCCTATGCAAACTATTGTCTTGACATGCATAACTTGTGCTTTTCATGAGCAAAACACCTACGTGAGTTTAGGTCCATTTGTTTTGAGTGCATACAGCATCCTTGAGGTAAATTCTTCCAAAATTCTTCCTAGTTCTAAGAATAATGTTTTTGAGATGGCAAAGGCAATGAAAGTGATGCCTATTGTTGAAATGGAAATTGTGAAGACTTCCAAATTTTTCGTGCTAATTGCTTCAAACGTTGTTTTTGAACCTGGAGGCATGAAAATTATTATTCCATTAGGCTATTGGTTCAGGTTTTGTGCAATAGTAAAGATCCATATACAAGCATTCCCTGCTATTGGTGCTTATGTGAAAGGTTGGTGCTTAAGTGTTGACTATTTCATCCTTATTGATTCAATTCTCTTTTCTAATGTAGGTTTTGATTCAAGGATGAATCCTTCTAAGGAGGGGGGTTGATGTGAATAAATTAGGTACCCTCATGCACATTGTAGGAGTTCTTGAAGCCATTGAAGCTAAGGAGCTCAAATTGGCACTTTAAAGCATCTTTTGGAGCTTGCATGCCCAAGTTCAAGCAAAGGAGGCCTTGTACATGTTCTCTAACATACAAGTGACTTCATCCATCAAGTTCTAGCATCTCCATGCAAGGAAAGCAACCCTTGTCTCAAGAGAAGGCTATGACACCAATGGAAGCATCAAAATGCACCTACAAACCCTAATAGAGCAAGTTCAAGCTCAACAAATCTATAACTATTCAAAAGGAGCTATTTCAAGTCAATATGAATTTATTAAGTTATTGCCTAGCTGTCCAAGGCAAGAGGATGTAGCATACTTGGAGGGAGGATGAAATGCCCAAGTGTTTGTTTCATCATGCTTAAATGAAACCTAAAGGGAGCCTAATTTGTGCCAATTCATATCCATGGTGGCAAGGACATATCTTAAGCCTTATTCTAGAATTTTTGGATCATATATTGGGAAGGAAAACTAATCTAGCAGCTTGCATATGATCTATATACCTAAGTGCACAATTTCGAAGCTTGGAGCCTACACATGCACCCTTAGAGAGCCTTTTGGAGTCATCTCGTGTCATTTCTTTATATGGTTAGATTTTTCATTTACATAAGCTCAAGGACTCTCATAAGTATTCTATTTGAGAGTTTCAAGCTAAAGGATCACTATGGAAGTTCCAGAAAAGAAGAAGATCCAAGCATGAACTCTAAAGGAGCCATTTGGTGCTCTCGAGAAGCCTACTTTGGGGTTTTTAGGGCCAATCTTGTGTACCTATGAATTTTCATTTAATTTTCTATTTATTTACATTATTTAGGAAGTTTTTAAAACCTAGGAAGTTATTTTTCTCACATGGAAATTGTGGCATATGTCGCACACTTAAAAACATGTTGAAAAGCATGTGTTTGAGTCCTAGTTGGACTAGGTTTTTTTATCTCTTTTACTCTTAGGACTTCTAGTCTAATTTTGCTTTATTTTTACCCTAGTTTTGGCCTATAAAAGGGCTTATTTTTTTTTTTTTAAACCATAGCTTTTGATATCAATAATATTGCCATTTTAAAAGATATTCTCTTTGCTTCTTGGCGAACTACCTTGGTACACAAGCAAGCTTGTGTTATTTACTTTTCTTTATACCTATTATTTCTAAGCACAATTTGATTAAGGGTGGGAGTCTTAAATCCAGTCTCTTGGTGTTGTTTATGGAACTTGTTACATCTTGGGCGTGTTTCTTGGTCATTATACCAAAGGGGTTCGCATCACCTAACTAGTGGGAGCAAGACAAGTGGTGAGAATTGAGTCTAAAAGTGTATTTACAGGCTAGAAGTCTTATTTAGTAAAGTCAAAAGTATAAGACTTGCCCAAGATATGGTTAAGACTTTTTTGTAGGAAGTCATTAAAGTGTGGCCCGAGGCACCCTAGTAATATGCCTGCATCATAGTCTAACTAGGGTTAGATCTTTTAGGGTTTCTTGTGCCCTAAGTTCCCCTATATAAGATAATGCCTTCTTCTACATAAAACACAAGTTGAATATAATAAAATTGCTTTGTTTAAGCCAATCTTTGAGTTCTTTATGAACTTGGCATGAAACTTAAAGTACTACTTTTGTGCAAGCACCTAAGGAATTATACTGGTTCTTACCATAGGTTGGTTAGGGGGGTTATTTGAATTATGTTTAAGGAGGTTTTTAGAGCTTTTTAACTTCTTGGGGATGAGTTCCTTGGTCATATACCAAGTGGGTTCCTTTCAATTTGTATTGGAGCCTACAAATTCCATCCAGGACATCTTTATCATTTATTTTTGTGTTACCTTGGTTTTTTCTCAAGCTTGATTTTTTTCATTTTCTTTCATTCAACTCATATACTAAACTCCATTCTCTTTTTACTTTGAGCTTTGTTTGCATCTTTTATCTTTAGTCTAAAGGTACTTCAAGTTTAAAAGTTATCAAGTATTTAAGTGTTGGTTGCTTGTTGTTTATGTAAAAAAAAACTAAAAAAAAAAAGTATTCAGAAGCAAAGAGAAGGTTTTCTAAGAAAGGTTTGCAAACAAAACAAATCCTTTTAAAAAACCTAGCGCTTAAGGACTTACACTAAAGGAACTTTCGAATTTTAAAACCTAGCTTTTTTCAAATCTATGTTTTGCAAAGGAGTAGGAGTCTATGTTGTTTTCAGTTTAAGTCCAATAATAAGAACTTTTAGCATTACATCTCACAAAACAATTGCCAACTAACAAAATTTGAGTGTGACTGTGAGGAAATGTGTGTGAGGATCTTTGGTTTAAAGATGTCTAACCAAGGGGAGCACCCTACGGATATCATGCTTATGGTCCAGGCTCTCGAAATTGAGTTTCGATGCATGATGGCTAAATTGAGAATATGGAAGAGGAATAAAGCAAATGGACACAGAAGGTTAATGCCCGGCTAACCCCAAACTAGGAGGCCCTAAGAAGGAGACCTACCTAAGCCATTTGCCCCTACAAATCAGATTAAGAATAAAATTTTTTGAGAGCCATCCAGGACCCTTCTAGGAGAGCAGTGTAAGAGCCACCTAGGGTCGACTAGAACCTTAACTTCATCAAATTACAAATCCAAAGCTTTCAAGGAAATTGTGACCTTGAGGCGTACCTAAAGTGGCAGGCCAACATGGAGCTAAATTTTTTATTGCCACAACTACTCTAAGAAAAAAAAGGTAAAGCATGCTATTACAGACTTCACTGATTACACTTTTCTATTTTAGGATGAGGTGTGCTCAACAGGTATAGGAAAGAAAAGAGCCCCCTTCAGAGATGGGCAAAGCTCAAAGCTATAATGGAAAGAAGGTTTGTCCCGAGTACCAATTATAGAGAGCTAATGTAGAAAAAGACCAAGAGGATACCATGGCAAGGTTCCTCCATGGCCTAAACCCTGAGATAACCAATGTTGTGGAGCTACAGCCTTATGTGGAGTTGGAAGATATGGTTCACACCACCAGCAAAGTCAAGAAACAAATCAAGAGGAGGAGTGTCACCTAGCCTAACCTAACTTGGAAGCCAACTTGGCGTAAAAAAGCTAGCGAGAGCCCCTAAAGACTAAACCTGAGCCCCCAAAAAAGGCATGGTGCACCCCAAGGAAAGCCCATCAAAGCTAAGCCCCAAAATAAGGAACTAAGACATCAAATGCCTCAAGTGTTGAGGCAAGGGTCACATAGCTACTGAGTGCCCAAACTGAAGGACCATGTACTCAATGACAAGGCGAGGTGGGGACTGAGAGTCAGCCTGACTTTAAAGGGTTGTCCCCTTTGGAAGATTGAAGTGATGAAGAGTACCTCATGTAGGAAGAGCTTTTGGTGGCAAGAAGAGCCCTCAACAAGCAAGTTTTAAAAGAGGCAGACCAACGAGAGAACAACTTCCACAAAAGATGTTCTATAAAAGGTAAGATGTGTAGCTTAATTATAGATGGAGGTACTTGTAATAATGTGGCCAACATCACAATGGTTGAGAAGTTGCTATTGCCACATACTAAGGCACTCGAGCCCATGTAGGTTGCAATGGTTAAACAATTCAGCAAAGATCAAGGTAAGCAAGCATGTATTGATGGCCTTTAAGATTAGGAAGTACAAAGACGAGGTGATTTGTGATGTGGTGGCCATGCAAGCTAGCCATGTGTTGTTAGGAAGACAGTGTCAATTTGATAGAAGAGTCACACATGATGAATATAAGAATTGTTATTCCTTTGTGCACAATGAAAGGCCAATCACGCTTGTACCTCTTACACCTCCATGATCCATGGAACATCAAAGGTAGATTCAGAGTGCGGATGAGACAAAAACAAAAGAAAGAAAAGTTAAGGGAAGGTTGAGAGAGAAAAAAGAGGGGAAAGCTAAGAGAAAATTAAAGGGAAGAAATGAAAGTGGCCTTGAAGGGGGTAATCTAAGAGGAGTAATTACCCGAGAGAAGCAAAAAAGTAAAAGCTGAGAGAATAAAGAAGAGCTTCTTATGCAAAATGAGTGATGCGATTAAAGTCTTCTAAGCACAAAATTAAATGCTACACTTAGTCTATAAAGACCCTTTTCTGGCTGTTAACAAATTCCCTAAGTCTCTTTCCAATGTTGTGCTTTCTTTGTACTAAAAGTATGAAAATATATTCCCTAAGGAGCCAAGCGGATCACCTTTATTCGAGTCATTAAGCACCAAATAAAATTTAAGCCTGGCGCCCACATTCTAAAGAAGCTAGCGTACATAAGTAGCCACGAAAAAACTAGGGAAATTCAAATGCAAGTGGAGGAGTTGCTAGGTAGAGGATATATGAGGAAAAGCATAAGTCTATGCATAGTGCCAATGCTTTTGGTGCCCAAGGAGGATGGCACATGATAGATGTGCATGGACTGCTGTCCAATGAATAACCTCACGGTGAAGGATCATTTTCCCAACCCTAGATTAGATGATATGTTACATGAGCTGCATGGTTCTACACTTTTTCAAAAATTGATCTTTTCAGTGGGTATCGCCAAATTAGAATGAGGAATAAGGATGAGTGAAAGGCCATATTCAAAGCAAAATTTGGTTTATATGAAGGTTAGTTAAGCCCTTTGGTCTCACAAATGAACTAAGCACTTTCATGAGGCTAATGAACCGTGTCTAAAAAGAGTTCATAGGAAGTTTTGTGGTAGTGTATTTTGATGATATTCTTGTGTATAGAAAAGGCTTAATGGAGAACACCCACCACCTAAGGCTATTATTACAAACATTGAGGGAACAAAAGTTGTTTCATAACATGAAGAAGTGAACCATTTGTACTGACCAAGTTATCTTTCTTGGCTATATGGTAAGCTCTCTAGGAGTAGAAGTAAACTCAAAAAATGTCCAAGCCATACAAGAATGGCCCATACCTAGGTCCATGAATGAGGCAAAGTCTTTCCATGTGTTAGCTAGTTTTTATAAGAGATTTGTAAAGGACTTTTCTATCAGTTTAGCACTCGTAACTAAAAAAGTTAAGAAGGATGTGGGATTCAAGTAGGGGAAGCTAGAAGATGAATCCTTTATAATGCTCTTAGAAAATTGAGCAATGCCTTTTTATTATCATTACCTGAATTCATTAAAGCTTTTGAGATTAAATGTGATGCATCAGGTATATATATTAGAGCAATGTTGATGCAAGAAGGCCACCTACTAGCCTACTATAGTAAGAAGCTAAGTGGAGCTCCATTGAACTACCCTATATATGACAAAGAGCTCTATGCCTTGGTGTGCTCCTTAGAGACCTGGCAACACTACTTATGGTACAAGGAGTTTATCATACACCCTAACCACCAATCATTTAAGCACTTAAAGGAGCACAATAGGCTAAATTGAAAACATGTCAAGTGGGTGAAGTTTATTGAATCATTTCCTTATGTGATTAAGTATAAGTAAGGTAAGGAGAATATTGTACTTGCACCTTATCAAGGAGGTACAACTTCCTAACCATCTTAGATGCAAAATTACTTGGTTTTGAGCTTACAAAAAAATTGTATGTTTGTGGCCCTGACTTTATTGAAATCATTGCTAATTGTGGGAAATGAGCTTTTGATAAGTTTTACAGGTAGGATGGGTACCTGTTTCAGAAGAATAGGTTGTGCCTCCCTAATCATCCATCCAAGAGTTGCTCACAAAAAAGGCCCATAGAGGAGATGTGATCGAACACTTTCGTGCCCATTAGATACTAGAAGTGCTCAAGGACCACTTATGTTGGTGAAAAATGAAAAGAGAGGTGGAAGGGTCTTATGCATGTTGCTTGGAGTGGAAGAGAGCTAAATCCAAGAAAACTTATTCTTGGATACCATGCAACAAGACAAACAATGCAGTGAATGTGGTAGACTTATTCTTCCAATAGGTGGTGTATTTATGTGGCATGCCGAGAACCAGAAGCTTGGATAGAGACTCTAAGTTCTTAGGCCATTGTTGGAGAACCTTGTAAAGCGAATTAGGGATGAAGCTACTATTTTCTACTTTATGCCATGCCCAAACCATTGGGCAAATAGAGGTGACCAATAAGATGTTAGTGCAAATACTCAGAGCTACAATTAAGAGGATTGCCTACCGTATATCAAATTAGCCTACAATTATGTCATATTGAAAACCACCAACTACTCACATTTAGAGGTTATGTACGGATTTAACCCCCTACCAGCACTAAACCTTATGACTTTGCCTTCAAAAGAGTTTGCTAACATAGATAAAATACACAAGATTGGGGTAGTTAGAAAGCTTTAGGGGAAGGTTCGTGCCCAAATTAAGAAGAAGACACAACAATATGTCTCTGCAGCTAGCAAGGGAAAAAAAAAATTGTGTTTAAGCCTGGATACTAGGTCTGGGCTCATATGATACAAGAAAGGTTCATAGCCAAGAAAAGGAAAAAGTTGTACTAAAGGGAACCTAGGCCCTTCCAAGTGGTTCAAAGAGTGAACAACAATACCTATAAGCTAAACCTCCTAGGTGTATTTGTGATCCATGCTAGCTTTAATTTTGCTGATCTCACTTTGTTTGATACAGCCCCTGATTTGGAGATGAATCAGCTTAAGGAAAAGCAAGATGATGGAAGCTCCAAGAACACCACCAGAGACTTTTTTTAGGATCACTCTAGGACCTGACATAAGGAGGCAAGCTAGATAGCTAAATAAGGCCTTACAGACAGTTGTGGAAGGATGCTTAGATGAGCCGAGGTTAAATTAGGAAGAATCAACAAGACTTGTGAGCCTGGTTGAGGCCGAGCCCTATGCACACCATAGTGAAGGCCTTTATGCACCCATAGGGCATATGCCTAGAGCTTCAGACACATGTTGTAGATATGCCAAGACATATGGTATAGTGTACACCTTAGCATACCGGTAAAGTGCATCCACTAGTGCACCTGCTTGAGTTCACATGAAAGAATCTTATAGTTTATTTATGCACCCCTAGGCTTGGTCTTTATTGTATTTACATGTTAGAAGTCTTATTTAATAGTCATACACATAAGACTTGCCCAAGATACAATTAGCACTCTTTTGAAGAAAGTCGTTGAAGTGTTGACCTAAGTCACCTTAGTAATATGCTCGTGTCCTACTCCTAAAAGACTTAGCTCTTCTAGGCTTCCTTTTGCCCCAGGCTAGCCTCTATAAGTAATGCTTTCATTTATGTAAAGCACAAGTTTAATCTAATACAATTGCTTTGTTCAAGCATCCATGGTTGAGTTCTTTGTGAACTAGGCTTGACACTTAGAGTACTACTCTTCTGCAAGCACCTGAGTAATACTACTAAGTCTTAACTACTGGTTGGTTAGGGGTGCAGGTCAAAATGATGTTCAGGAGGATTGTTAGAGCTTTATAGCATTGTGGGGAGGAGTTCCTTGGTCATATATCAAGTAGGTTCCTATCACTAAATTACATATCTATTATTAACAATTTTATAGAAAAGTGGTCGATCATATAGATGGATAAGCCATTGGTGAGGGATTGATTAATGGAAAGAAAGAGAGAAAGAAGGAGAGGAAGAGGGAGAAAGAGAGACGAGCAAAAAGAACATAAAAGATTTTGTGAGAGGGCATGGCAACTGTTCAAGTCATATTGGTAAGAACAATGGTAGGCTTGATCATAGGGAGGATTGGAAAAGTTTCGACAAGGTCACAGTTTCATTGTTCTGTACTAACTTCCTGGACTCTTAGTTAAGTTTCAATCTTCTCAAAGGTTTTCAAATGTATATAGAGCTATTAATGTTTCCATCACATGAAGAAGACTGAGTTCAAGGCATATATTTGGCTTTGATAAGTTCCTAAAAAAAAGATGATAGGTGACTTGGAAGCCTAGTTGAACTAGATTTGGAATGGTTCTTGGAAGCTCAAAGTCAATATAGCAAAATTTGAATGATGGTACATGGATCAAATTGCTCTAATAGCTAAGACATTTATTTTAAACAAGATGGTGTTCGTACATAATGGAGTTACCCCAAGGATAAAATCTTACAAGGAATTTGTGAAAGGTACATCAAAAACTTCTAACAATGTAGCTGCTCTTAATAAGGATGATTCTACTAGAATAAAGTTCAACTTCAAGTCAGAGGGAAAAGGAATGCCTAGAATGTTTCTTAGTGGTAGAGGTTAAAGATATTAGACTATAGAAGGCCTCCAAAATATCTTCAATAATGAAGGAATTGGTCCTTGTAAGATTAAGCCAGTTGGTAAGAAAGAGGTGCTAATACAATGCTCTACTCTTAATGAAATACTTCACCTTCTAGATAGTGGTGCAATTGGTTGAAGCAATGGTTTATTTCTGTTACAAAATCAAAAGTGTAATTAGGGAAGTCTAGAAGGCATGCATGGTTTCTTATTTTTGGAATTCTTCTACATGCTAGGAATGAGCAACATTTCATGACAGTGGCTTCTTTATAGGGTCTTAAACATATAATATAAATCTTTTACCCCACATTCTATATTTTTCACGTATGGTTTTAAAGAACTTCCATATCATAGTTTGTTATCTTAATTTTATAATATTAGTACACTACCATCTATTATTTTTCTAATTAGCAAGAAAAAGTTTTTGTGTGGCATTAATTATTTTCTATATATCAAACATTATAAAAAGCATCTGTTACAAATTTAATATTATTCTAATGATATAAAATTATCACATATTATTACTAGGTAAATTGCATTAGAAGTACATAACCTTTTTTCGTGTTGTAAATTCACCTCTAACTTATTTTCATATACTTGATGATTTCTCACTTCTACTAAAAATTGTAGATTGATTTTTTTATTATATTTCACCAAATTTTTTAAAACTGGCATCACCATTCTACACTTTACTAGTTTCTTTACAATTTTAGCTATTATTTTTTGTTTTCACATAGATAAAATATCTATATGATTAACTTATATCTGTGTTGTGAAAATTTTATTAAAAATTTTGTCAAATCTAGTGGCCAAAGGTAGCAAAAAAAAATAATAAAAATTGAAAATGTTTGAAAATTATTAAGCAATGAACAAAAACATAAGGATTAATTTCACACCCCCAATCTCGAAACGCTACGCCATTGCCAACATGTTGGTTGGAAGTTTCGAATTTGAACCTAAATGTTGTTCACAGAGTAAATTGTGATGATAAGATTGACGAGTCTTCTAGTTCAAATGGGTGTGTTGCTTATTTAAGTCCTCCAAGCCCCGAGGCATTGGAGGCATCCATTAGTGCTTTAGAAGAAAAAAAAACCATGATTAATGCTCTACTATCAAATTAGGGTGTAAGTGGGCCTATTCAAAAAGAAATATGCAGGAGGAAACCGACTAGGCCCAAGAACCATGTAACTTGCCCAAAATAGAGATTCCTTAACATTATTGTTGGTCCTTCAAATTTGAAGAAAAAATCCAAGAGTAAAAGATAAGAAAACTTTGCAGAGGAATGAGGCAAGATAGGTTTTTGTTTTACTTCTTCTTATGCAAAGGCATTTTCAGATAGCAATAGTGCTTGCTAGAATAATGTAATTATCAATGATATAAAGCCCATTGAGAGCAGTACACAAAACAACTTGACTGAGGCAAAGAAGACATTGATCTTGGCATAAAAATTTGGTTTTAAGATAAATGCATAGGATATTGAAGAGTTAAATGCAATTTGCGGGGAAGAGACCAATATTGATAAATCAGAGGCAGTGTAAAATGAGAATCAAGCTAGTCTTAATGACATTACTTGGCATTTATAGAAAAGGTACTGGTAAGAAGGGGAAGAAATCTCAAATCAAATCTTGTTAAGGAGGCATCAGGTGTACTTTCTTCTGGTTCAAGAAAATAAGGCTTCCAATTCTTCAATCTTATCGGCGAGGGTATTGTGGTGAAGAAATGGCTTTGATGTTGATTAATAAAATGTGGATGGGCTTTTTAGAGGTATTATAAGCATTTGGAGTTTTGGAGTCTTTGAAAAGGTTGATATCTTCTGCCATTATTTCTTAGGTTTGTTCGAAATTGGAAAGGTATAGTTAGTCTAGTGTTGTTTGCAAATGTGTATATGCCCCTAGATGTCCGTCAAAGAAGAAAAAATTGAGGGACAATCTCACTATGATTTTGGAAAGTTTCTAGAGTCCTTTTTCTTACCTTGGGGATTTTAAATCTGTAGTGGCCAAACAGGAAAAAAAAGGTTGCTTAAGTAATGTGTCTAAGATTTAGGCCTTTAAAGACTTCTTGTAGGAAGTCCAAGCTTTTGATCTCCTTATTTATGCAAAGAAATTCACTTGGCATAACTATAGGGAGTCTAAAAGGAGTAAAATTGATATATGAATTGTTTCAGATGATTTTCTGAACCTTTGGCCAGGACTAACTTTTGGTGGCTTAGAAAGAAGTCTTTTGGATCACTACCCCAACTTTGTTACGTAGTCAGATTTTGATTTCGGCCCTACTTCCTTTAAAGAGTTTGATGCATGGTTCGACCATAAAGATTTCATGTTGTTTGTTAAGAGTGAATGGAAAGGCTTTATTCGTTGATGGTGTAAGTGACTTTGTGCCTATTGAAAACTTAAGGCTTCAAAATGCCAGGCTAAAATTTTGGAATAAGAATGTCTTTAGAGAAATAAACTAGATTACTTAAAGTATAAGTTAGACAGCTAGGATAAGATCATGGAGCACAGAGATTTATGAGTTGAGCATGTGTTTGAAAAGAATGGAATTTTAAGCCAATTTTGGGACCAGGTGGATCTAAGAGTCCTTCTTGTGGAAAAAATCAAGAGAAAGATGGACCAAGGCAAGGGATGAAAACTCATGCTACTTTCATCGGTTAGTTTCTCACATGCTCAAGAAGAATTCTTTAAAGGGTATTTCTGAAAATGGGAGCTAGTTAAAGCAGCCTGTCGATGTTAAAACAACATTATTGAACTACTTCAAAGAAAAATTTAAAGAGGAAAAAAAGGTCAAAACAAATTTCTATTTGAAGAACTTGAGGTGTCTGAGTCCTTAAGACTTTTTATATCTGGAAGAACATATTGATGACTAAGAAGTTAGTAACGCCACTTGGGAATGTGGGAGCCATAAATCTCCTAGCCTTGATTGACACAGCTTTCATTTCATCAAGAAATGTTGGCATCTTCTCAAGGATGATATCAGCAAATTTTTTGAGGATGTTGGGAAAAAAAATTCTGCAATCACCTATCATGCATAGTGGAAAAAAAACATAGTTAAATAAGCACAGATAAATTTAACATTGTTTGACTCTTAACTAGCCTACATCCATAGATAAGAGAAATCCATTTGAACAAAATATAGAAATTACAGTAAAGGTATGCACTAAGTGCTTACGCTAGCCTATGGATCTTCTATACACTACTAACAACTCCAATATTTTTCCCTCACACAATTACAAGATATAAGAATCACAAAAGGCTTCTCCTCCTAGTCCTCTCTGGCCTTTGGATCTCTCCTCCCTCCCAGAACCCTAACATCTTTCTCCATATTGGTTTTTCTTTTGTAATCAAACCCTAATACAACAAGTCTTTTTATAGGGCACACACACAAAACCAAGTCCTAAACTAACTAAAAGACTTGCTTCCCAAGTAAATAACTAAACCAAGACAAACACAACTTCTCCACCTTGGTAACAAAATTTTAGCTATTTTAAAATAAGTCTAGGCCATCCACAAAACAATTACCCCATTAATGGGTTAATGGTGCTATAAGTCCTCTAACTTTATTATTTTAAGCCAACAACCTAACAGAGGAATTTGAAAGGATAGGTAAAATCATAGAGGGCTGTAATACATCTTTTATTGCTTTTGTCCCTGAAATATCTAATCCAAATATGTTAAGGGAGAAGGTCAAAATCAGTCCTATAACTTTTACAATTCTTCTAATTAAGTCCTATATCATTATGATTTTCTGTTTGAGTCATAAATCTAAAAATATGGTACAAATATTAGTCCTATAATAGACGTACTTGAAGGAAAATCTTATGTGGCACATAATGACCGCTAACCCAAGCCCAGTTGGTAAAGTGGGACTATTCTCTATGGGTCCTAATCTTCTACCTTAATTTCCACAGTAATTTCATCTTTCGTTGGCCAAAAATCAATGACATGTCACTCTACTATTTTGCTTTTTTCCACCGTTAATTTCCAACTCTAGTTCTGCTCCTGCTTTCTCCCACTCTTTCAAAGGTAGAGAATACAAAACCTAGTTATAATTTGCCTCATCTTATTGTTCCTACCACCAATGCTTTTATCACCCATTGCACCTTACCTCCTCCACCTTTCAAAACAACAAACAAATTTGGCTGATTAAAAAAGAAAACAACAGTGGCAAGTTGTGCTTTAGCTCAAACAAATTTTGCCATTAGTGCACCTCAAAGGTGGCTAAATACACTCGCCAACACATAAATACCCTAGGTTCCAAGGTTTACAAGTCAGGTAGGTGAAGGTCACTTGCAATTTTGTCCCTCCATTTGTTTTCTTTCTCCTCTATTCAACTTCATCTTTTTGGTTTTAAAATTCTGGGTTATTGGGGATTGGCCATTTAGGTACTATAGAATGCAAGGGACTTCAATCTCTAATAGCCATAATTTCAAATTTGAATAGTCACCTTATGGAGCAAGAGTCAAACATTATCATTGTAGTTCAAATGTGTTGTTGCCACAAACTCTCTTCTCTAGGATATTCCATCTAATGATCTTATATGTCCTCTAGATTGGAAAAGTTGTAGTATCCACCTCCATTGTTTAAGGTTTATTTAGAAACTAACTTTCTTGTTACCACTTCTTTATTCCTGAAAAAAAAAATATGGAATAGAGATTGAAGGAGCAAGATCAAGAATCATTTTATCAAACATGTTTCCTTCATTGTTCACTAAAAAAGCAAAAGAGTCACCTCCCATAAGGCAAGTGGCAGCACACAAAAATACTATCCTAGTGAAAACTCACTTACTTATATTAGAGCATACAACAATACCATAGGTAATAACAACACACTCATACATTTTTTTTATCCTTCTTCATCTTCACCAATTTTATGCCTAAAAGTTTACCCCCCCCCCCATTTTTCACCCTAACCTCTATTTTTACTTGCTCAGCATTTGCTTTTGCTTCATCCACCTCTGATTTTTCTCGACCAACCTCCACATCTATTACTTCCCAATCTTAGGTGTGCAAGAATTATTCTAGTCAGATACACTAGCAGTGCGTCATCAATCTAGCTCAAGTATTTATTTTTTTATATTTGTTGGTGCCTTTGACAATGGCAAAACCATCAGCCAACATTCAAATTGGTCCACACCTAATGCCTCCCGCACTAGCTTTTTCTTCTTCTTATTAAGTTTTAAGTCAAACAATGTATACCTATGATTTATTTCTATTGGAATAAGCTCAATATGAGCTATCTAAACCAAAATAACATCCATTTGTTTCCAAGTAGGATTATGCATTAGATGAGCCAATTGTAGGATTAAAATGGGTAATGTTTTCATAGGTATAATACTTGAACAAAAACTAGAAAATTAGAGACTGGAATAAAAAAGCTTCCAAAGCTATAGGACTCAATTTGACCTTTGCCCATGTTAAAGCATTATCGGCCATTTAGTTTTCGTGTTGTATTTACAAGATAACTGCTAAAATATTAGCCGACAGATTACAAAAACAAGAGCTATTTACTTGATAATAGGAATCAAGCTCAACATGAACCATCTAGACCAAAATAACATCCACTTTCTGGCAAGTAGGATTATGCATTATGTGCGCCAATTGTAGGATTAACATGGGTAATGTTTTCATAGTTATAAGGCTCGAACAAAAACTAGAAAAGTTAGAGACTAGAATAGAAAAGCTTCCAAAGCTATAGGACTCAATTTGACCTTTGCCCATGTTAAAGGATTATAGGTCAAGTAGTTTTTTGGGCTGTATTTACAAGATAATTGCTAAAATATTGGCCAACAGATTACAAAACAAGATTTATTTTCTTGTTAGTAAGAATCAAGCTTATTTTGTAAGTTGTAAGCAAATCCTAGATGGTGTGCTCATCGCCACTGAATTTGTTCATTATATGAAGCAGAACAAGCTAAAGACTATGTTCTTTAAAGTAGACTTTGAGAAAGCCTTTGATAATGTTAACTGGTAGTTTTTATACTTGGTTATGGAGCAGATGAAATTTGGTCAGAAATGGCTTTATTGGATTAAAGGATGTCTAGAACCTACCTTAATCTCTGTGCCAGTAAATAGTTTTCCTACTCCTGAATGCAAAATGGAAAAAAGACTCAGGCAGGGGACCTTATCTCTTTTTTTTTTTTTTACCAACTGTGGAAGTTGTGCACAACCTTGTACAGAAAGCAACAGGCTATGGTGAGTGAAATGGAATTAGAGTTGGCCAGGATGGGTTGGAAATCACCCATCTGCAGTTGTTGATCATACACTGTTAATGGGTGAGTGGGAGGAACAAAACATTGCATTTTCTAAAAAAATTCAAGGTGTCTTCATATCATTTAAAGTCTTAAAATATACTATCTAAGAGCTGTTTGATGGGGTTGAATGTGTTAGACATAGAGCTTCAAAGAATGGCTCAAATTATAGAATAGAGTGTTAGCTCAATTCCTGTCACATATCTCAGTTTAACAGTGGGGACTTGTATGACTAAGCCAACTTCTTGCTCTGTTGTGATAGATAAATTTAAGTAAAGGCTTATGGATTAAAAGTTGGAAACTCTGTCTACTAGAGCCAAAATAACACTTATCAAATCTTGACTCTCAAGCTTACCATTGTATTACTTCTCTCTATGTAGCTGCCTACCAAGAGTGCTCAGAACAGTGGATTCTTTTCATAAAAAATTTCATTAAGGTAGTTCTAATAAGAGAAATCAATTGGAAAAAAGTGGTTTCACATAAAAATTTATGGGCTTTTGTTACCACTCTGAGAGCTTAAATGCGGTGACAATATCTAATGTGTCAATCTCCCAGGAGCTATGCATGTTTTGTAGGCCATCAAAACAATGCTCACTATATTACCCAAGTGGCCCTCTTGGTCTTTATGAAAATATATGTATATTGGTCAAATCATAATACACATATTTACATTTATGCACACTATGGCAGCTAAGAAGAAAAACACTAACACAATTCTTAGTCTTGGCTTCCACACATTAAGCAATCTTGTTAAGTTTTAGTGACCAGCCACCGCACTTGTAACTTCCACTAATAAAATGTATCATTCCAGCCATGTAACCCCATGTTTTATTTGTTCCATTATCAAGTGGAGACTTAGATCAAACCAATAAATTTTGTTTTACATCAAAATCCCACCTATGGACCAAGTTATGGATTTTTGAACTTGGTTACCAAATTCTGACCAAATAAACAGTAACTTAGCCAACTTTGCAACATCATATCTTTGGCTACAAGGCTAAAAATTTATAAATTCCAAATTAAAATTCAACCTATGGATGTTCTCTAGATGGGGTCAAAATTTCATACCAAGATTCATTCTACACAGGGAGATATTAAATTTTAGGTACAGAGTCGAAATTCTGGTCACCTTACGACCATTTTGCCCATACAAAATTTCTTAAAATGTATTTACTTCATTTCCAGGTACAAAGCCAATATAGGCAGTTCTATATATGTCTTAACCACATGGGAAACCATTTCCCTGAATTTAGAATCTTTCCAACCCTTATTCATAAAAATTCCATCAAAACAGCCCATAAACACCATATGGACAGCATTGTGCATACACTCCAAACTACACTCCAATGATTCATATATCCTTCTCACACTGCATACACACCATACCCAGTTCATTTACATGCATTCATGCACTACATACATTCCAATAACTTAGTTAATATGTACACTAAGCTTCTTGGAGAGCTCCACAAAGCACTAAGCACTCCAGAAACTTGAAAGGACCAGCTGCTGCGTAGGGAAGAAAGTACCATTACTAAAAATAGCTACTGTACTAAAAAAGTCATGAAAATTTCCAGTTGATCACTAAACATATGGACGTTAATATACCTGAAATTTCACAGATAAATTCAAAGGAAAACTATTAATATGAATGTTCTCTTTCAGGTTCTCCTGAACTGGACAGAAAGGGGGTAAGTTTCTTGAATGAAACTTAGTAAGGGCTTATCAATAAAATCTTCAAACTCCAGCCATATACCTGAAATGAAAAGACACTAAAACACAAAAATACAGTACAAACACACAAATATACACATCCAAATGCACAAACAAACACAGTAACAAACATATGAAATGCTGGCAGCAATAACACATTAAGGTTAGTCCATAATCATGCAATTAAACATTAAGAATTCACTATGGCAGCCCTCCTCAAGCTATTGCTTGGTCTTAAGAGGCCATTAGGTCTTAGTTAGTACTAACTTGGGCTCTAGAAACCCTGAATTTCACTGCCATAAGAGAACACCAAAGCTGTAGGGTTGAAACCCTTGGTGCAATTTCCCCCTTAACCTAAACTTGGTTCATCAAGCTCTTAGCTCTCTTCCCAGCTTAGGGTCGTAGGTTCATGGATGTTTGGGCATCTTTATTGAACAATAAACAACCATGAAACCCAGATAAAACCCTTACCTTTTGCTGGAAATCCAATAAATCCTTTGTAAACCCGAAAACTAGGGGTTATTACCTTCCTTGATGCTTTGGTTGCTGTCTCTTTCTTTCTCTTGATTATTTGCAGTAAGATGGCTATGGTGGACGGTGGAGGAGCCCAAAGAGATGAGGCTTGCAGGTGGAGGTCGAATTTTGGGAAGAAAATGGGTGAAAATGATTTTTTTCTAGCTTTATTTCCTTATTTATCTTTAGTAATGGCATGTTTGCAAATTTTGCTAACTTCAAGCGACACTTGGAAAATATTTTTGCCAGCCATTTGGGGTAAGAAAATGACATATTTTGGCCTTTTTTAACCTTGGTCAATAGTCATTTTCACCTTTAGAAAAATCTAGGACACTTAACCACCTTAGTTGTCATTATGCCATAAATGGTAAACTTTGCCTCTTTGAGCACTTTGGTCCCCAACAATATATTTAATTCATTCCATGTTCTTTCTTCATAATTCCATCCATATCCTTTCTTCATAATTCCATCCATGTCCTTTCCATAGCCATATTTAGAAATTTGTACAACTGAGTACCCAATCTTTGTAACCTTACAATTTAGTCCATAGGTTACTTGAAAATCAGGCAATATATCAATGCTTTCTGAAGGACCAAGCTATCATTGTTTTTGTCACTTAAGGGAGTGTATATTGAATACTTTACACTTCACAATTCATACACTATGGTGAAAATTAAAGCACATAAGTTTAAGTCCTTATGTTGTAATTTTCCCATTTTGTGAAGGTGGTAACAGGTTTGGCACTCAGTTGTCCTAAAGTGAAAAACTTAGCATTTTTATCAAAATGTTGGTAGCGGTTTTAGTTTTTAAATGATGCCATTTGGGGCGGATGTTATTTGTGCTATTTATCTAGATGATGGGAGTCTATGGCCAGGTTCTTCACATTCTATTTCAGGTAAAACATTTGTTGTTTTTAATGTTCTAGGTTCTAGGGGCATCTTCTTAGAGTATAATATTGTTTGGAGGGTGGGCAATAGGTTGACTACATCCGTTGGTCGGATAAATGGGTAGGTGCCAAAACCTTAATGTCTAAGTTCCCTAGACTATTCAAATTAGCTGAAACCTAACTTGTAAAGTTTCTAACATGGCCATTTTGGAAGGGGAGTTTTAGTCTTGGAATCTTCAGTGGGTTAAGGAACCTAGGGGTTGTGTGGTAAGGGAGTTGCATGGCTTATTGTCGTAACAACATTTCATTGAATAGGAGAACACCTGATCATTTCATTTGTAAAGTATGTCTAGCGACAAAGCTCTCTTGTCAAGTAGGTGACAAAAACAACGAAAACTCATCTTGCTCAACCTCCAAACTAGAATCTTAGATTTCCCTAGAATGGATGGTGCCTCTTTAGGGTGAACTTTTATTCGAAGGCTTTATAAGACCGTTTACCAACCAAGGTGAACCTGGTGTCTAGGGGTGTCTCCAAGTTGATACCTTGTGTCCTTTCTATAAACAAGAGGAGGAATCTGCATGCCAGCTACTTCTTCAGTGTAGGTTCTCAAGAAATCTCTGGTCAGCAATTCGTGCCTGGTTGGAAGCAGACTTTGTTCCTCTGTCAAGCTTACCTCAAGTGCTTTTTTCCTTTCTTTTCAGTCATACAATTTCATCATCAAGTATAAAGGTAGACTTATATGTTTTAAAGTCGTATCCACAGACCCTACTTTTATTTTAAAAAATGTGAAGAAAAACTATGAAGAATTAAATTTAAAACCTACTTTAAAATTCAATTGGATCCCATTATTTCATTAAAATCAAGCAAAACAACAAATACAACAGTCCCTTCATAAAAAGGAAATTGTTGAAACAAAAATTTGAGTCATTCATTACAAACTTTTTTTATTCTTCTTTCTTATCTTAAAACCATCACTTAAAAGCAACATTATCTCTTGAGCTTAACTTAATTGGTCTAGTTATCCTCAAATGAGTTAGCTTGTTTTAGTCATTGAACTTACTTTGAATAGAAACTAAAGGTCACTTAAAGTAATATCTATTTGTATGTATACTATTAAGAGTAACTCAAAAAGTTTTTAGTTAGGCAGTTGTGTTTTTTTTTTTTTTGGTACTAAAAAATTTACAAGAAATATATTATCTTTAAATGCTTGTATCATAATTCGATGTATAACATTTGATCAATTCAATTTTAAATATCAATTATAATTTAGGCTCACATAGAGACCCCTCATTAAAAATGTTCTAGACGCGCCTCTGAGCAAGCAAGGTTGGGATGTGGCTGCTAAGCTACTTTATGGCATCTTTGGCTCGCACGAAATGCTCTTGTCTTGAGCAAACAAATATCGTGTTTGCTTTGATTTGCTCACTTGCATCAATTATTGTTCCGTCTACTGGTTATCTAAAAGATCAGGAAGGGATAATTTTTCGTTTACAAGCCGGTTTCTAAATCCATCTCTAGCTTTGTAGCATTGTCTGGTTTGCTTGGGGTTGTAAGTTTCTTGGATTTTGTTTTCTGTCTGCCTCTTCCTGTGTTTGCAATATATAGTTTCTCCCTAGTTGCTGATAAAAAAAAAACTTTAAAAATAATAAAAAATAAAAGTTAATCTCGTATTTTAATTTCTTTTTAATTCCTTTCAATATTCACAAGTTGCATGTGAAGATACAGATATATATGTTGGTTAATTATTGACTAAGGTCATCGTCCTTTTTTTATATGTAACCATTTCAATACATATACTAGGTGTAACTAAAAGTCAATGACGCGTTTTAATTTTTTAATTTTTTTGTTATTTTAGTTAATTTTCTGGTTTCAATATTGAAAAGTTGCATGATGAGAGGATATTCATATAGAATTTCAACACTAGGTAGAATGAAAACAGTAATGAGTTAGGTGTGTGTTCAAAGCCATACATGTATGTGTATGTATGACCATCCTGGTAACCAATTTAAAAAAGAAGAAAAGGATAATCAAATTATATGTCTTTTAATTAAAAAAATCCTTAAAATAAATACTTAATAATTATTTGTCTGTTCTAGCCCAGAATTTGGATTTGAAATGGCACTTAGCTGTACCGAAAGGGAATTAAAATTTTAAAAGCTGTTGATAAATATTTGTAGCGTTATCGGATTTTATTCGTATGAAACCGGAAACGTCTGCAAATATACATAGAAGGGTAAATTTTGTCGGATCCCTAACTGAAAATCTCGCTTGGTTTTAACCTAATGTGTGTTGCTTTGCGGTAAATTTTTTTTAAAGTTTTATACTTTTTTCAAAATGTCTTATTAGTCGACCCAGTGTTTAAAAATTATTAATTTAAGTGAAAGTTGTCAATCGGAAGCTTGATTTATATAGAGCAAAATTTTTTCATTCAAAATGCTCATATAAAAATATTATCTAATTTAAATGGATGAAAACTTCAAAAAGTAATACTCCTCCCAAATTCTTTGCTACATTTCAACTTTTTCACTAAGTTTAACTTAAATTTATGTATATTATTATTTGATAAAAATTTTTAAAACATTATTTTTAAAAACTAAGAGTTTTGTAGTTGCTAAATATGTTCCTTTAAAAAAATTAGTAAATAATAATATAAATAAATTTAAGTTAAACTTAAATTAAAAAACTAAAATGGAGCAAAGAATTGAAACTGATGGAGTACAAAATAGTTAATCTAATTTAATGGATTCCATTTGATAGGGGTAAGAACAAAAGGAAACAACTAATAATATGCTAACAATTGAAATAACATAATAATTAAAAATTAGGAACTGCTCATAAAATTAGTAGCAGAGGGAGTGGGGATCAGGAATTTCGGGCCTGTCCCCCAAATTTTTTACAAGTTATATATATTACTTATGTATATATGTAAAAATAAAATTTAAAAAACTTCATTATCTCACCTCTGGTCCACTTGTCTTTTAAAATTTTTAAAATGAAGTCTGATTGCTTAACCACCGATCCACAAAATTTATTTGGTCATAAAGGAGAAAAACCAAAAGAAGAAGACTCCTTGCACTTGCTAGGTTAGTACATAGGAACTATCCGGTCGTACTTCTCCTATAAAGCCAAGGGTTCACGCTGTGAGATCGTACCTGCAGGAGCAAGATAGATAACTAAAGAAAGAGCTGATAACTAAATGGCAGACGAAGGACTTGTGCAGCTGAACAAGGAGCAGCTTCTGCGGCTCTCGGAGATCTTACACGACCTGGAATTCGAGCAAATTCGTCAGATTCCGTTCGACAGCGAGCCGGAGCGCGTCAGGCACTTCGACGCCTGCAACAACAACCACGAGACCATCCAGCGCCTTCTCGAATCGAGTCCTGATCTGGGGAAAGAACATGGAATTGACGAGAGGTTGTACGAAGTCTGGCACCTCATATGGGAGTTCTTAAAGGGCGCCATCAATTTCGGTCTCCAGGCCGTCCGCAGCTACTCCGTGCGAGTCGAGTTCCTCGAAAAGTTGGCCGCTCACTCCGACGAGAGCTTCGACGTGCTGAAGAAGATAGACCCAGAGGACCAGGCTGCTGTCCGCCGCGTCACCAAGGACGCCCAGAAGTTTAAGGAGGCCATCGACGACTTCAACAAGAAGCAGCGAAGCTTAGTCTCCAGGGCTTTCTCCGAAGAGCTCCAGGACAAAGGGATCGGCTACCGCCAGCTTATCGAAAGGTACATTAACTTTTTTCTTCTACAATTATTTTGCAAATAAAATTGAAAAATCATCCACTTCTTGGAACTAATTTAATTAGGTAAAAGGACAACCTTATCAATAAAGGTAAAAAATGAACAGCTTAAACCCAACTGGAGTTCTGCTCAGTTTAAAACTTGTCTGTGACACATTCAAATTATTTTTTTTTCAATGATAAAGAAATTTATTAATTAAATAAAGAAGAACACAAAAAATTTCAACCAAGATCTAGAACAAACATGACTATAAAGCCTCCCAAAATCCCCTTGACCCCCACCTCTTAAGCTCCCGCTTAACACTACCAATCCTTAATTCTCCATTCTAATTTTCTTAATTCATTTTTCAACGTGGAACCTTTATCACAAGAGCCAAATTTTTATGCTTTCTTTTTTGTCTCATAAGAGTCTTCTGCTCCTCAAACATTTCAAGAATCAACCATTCACACCCATCAAAAGAAGCCCCAAACAATTTGTTAACTTTGTTAATCCCTATCTTCACCTGAGAAAATCTTGTCATTCCTTGTCATACTATAAGGTCCTTTTGACCTGATGCACCTTTTGCAGCATCCATCGCTCAGCAAGACAACCTGTTATTCCTTTCAAAACCTGTTCAAATTGTTGTCAAACTAAATTTAAAAAAAATTTCAAACTGGATATAAAATTCAAACAAAACTTGATTTCCTTGTTACTCAACTCATCTCTGTTTGACTTCAGTTTTTCCCCTTGATTTAAGTGAATATGGCAAGCTCAACGCAAACTCAATCCATTAAAAACTTGTTTACGCTTGTTTGGATTGTTTTTAATCCAAATATGAATAAAATTTAATGCTTGATAGATATTTCAAGCTGCACATGATTAGCCCAATACTCAACTCAACTTGTTTTCAGCCTTACTTTTTGAAAAGTTCATTAACAAATTACAAATACTGCCTTCATTTCGAGATCATCAGAATATTTAAGTTTCACATGAATATTAAGAAAGATGGAGAAAAATTATTTTTCCAAAGTTAATATGAGAAAATAATTTATTAAGATTAAAAAATTAATCGATTTGTCGACAATTAGGTACATGGAGAAGCGTGGAATGGAGGGGACATTCGAGGACCTAACCCCGGCAGAAAAGTACATGTTGAGCCAGGAAATAGTTATCGACTCCGGCCGCGGCAGCGAGATAATAGATGAAGCTTTCGCCAGTGCCCGGAAGGAATTGGTTGCAGGGTTCACGCTCTTGGCTTTCGTGGCGGCAATTACAGTGTGCGACATTCTCCTCGACCCAAGCACACCGGTGATGGTGCGAATGGCGAAAACCGTCAAGGACTTTGCCGCCAGCATAACTGGCTCGACTTTGGGGCATATGGCCGAACACGCCATGAAGAGGACGGCCTGGGCTGCGTTACTAGCTGAGGAGGCCGTCGTTGACATCTTTGCGATTGCCGGAATGGTTATAGGCATTGGGATAGGTATCGTGTTGGGCATAATTGGTGAATTTCTAATTGATGCCATCTTCAGCTCCGGCGGGAGGCACCACCAAGGCGTTGGCCAAGCTCCTGCTTACTTCGCACCCCTCCCGGATGGCGAAGCGTTGGCTCGTGAAATAATAGCTAATTAAATATCCATTAAGAAATCTTTTATTACCTCGTTGCCAGCATAAATAAAAAGTACTTTACATAAGAATGTGGATGAGCAAGACTTGCCCTATGCATGTGATAGTTTATGGAAATTTGTGCATTTTTTTATGTAAATGTAAGAGCTCTCTGAGTTGTCAATGAGTTATTGCAACACTTGTTTTGTGCATATGATAGCTCAAGGAATGTTGTGTAATTTTGATGTAAATATCAGAGCTTTGAGTTATTTATATTTTTTAATCAAAATGGCATAAAGAAAGAGCTAAAGAAGAAGAGACATTGCAATGTGGTAAGCTAACAGTACTTTCTCTCTAGGATAGGGGTAAAAGTAAATGGCCTGAACCTCAAAGCCTTAGTCAAAATATAGGATTAGGGTTGGATCAGAAAATACATATGTGACATTTAGGTCAACTTGAACCTGAACCGATAATAAGTGATAAAAATCGGGTTGAATTGGATCCAAACCGAAATAACCCGAGGTAATCTGAAATATGTATTGAAACCCAATTACCCAGTGCAACCTAGCTGGTCCACAACAAGCTAACCCTAAACTACTACTAGCCAATCCTCCCTCCCTTCTCATTCACATGGTAGTAGACAAGACAGATGGTCATCTCCCATCCACTCCTCTGCTCCTTAGCCTCACATTGATTGATGATCACATCTTTGACATTCGTGTCGCACAACTCACAGTTGCTCACATGACCTCCTCCTCCCTCCTCATCAGTCATTACATTCATTCCTCCTTGCTCAATGGCTTGTCGCCCTACTATCACAACAACTCTGAGTTCCTATTGAAAAATATATTAATGTGTAATTTTTTGGCAACTTGCAATTGGGGACAAAGCAAGGCGGCATATCAAGGTTCTCAACAGCCAAGTAAATCAAGATTAAACACCTCAAAGCCAAGTTGTTTTATAGCTGGTTAATTAGCTGTTTAGAAGTCAAAATTTTTGACAAAAAATGGCTCTACAGACAGCCATCCATCTTTTCTTGTTAGCTATGTAAAAGTGCTAATTGGTTAGCTTAGTTATCTTGGCTTTTTTGTGAGCTAGAAACAATAATAACCCAATTGTAAATTGGTGGTAGAAAGCCAAAAGGTATGGCTGGTTAAGACAAATTCAATTAGGACTCTTCTTGGCAATAGGCAGCAAGATGGCTTATAAATAGCCATGAAAACCATTGTGTAAGGTAATGTATTGGTATTGTCTCCAGGTAATAAAGAGTTGAGTATTTTTCTTCAATTCTTTTGGTCCCTCTCTACCCTAAATCTCTCTGCCTTTCTCCCTAAATCTTTTAAACTTTGTTTTAGCATCAAACAAATTTGGTATCAGAGCTTAGGTTGAAGCAATGGCAACAAGCAGTGAAGCCATGTTCAATTATTCATAGTCTCTCATTCCTATATTCAATGGCGAGAACTATGACTTTTGGAGTATCCAGATGAAGGCGTTATTCATCTCCTAAGATTTATGGGAGTTGGTATAATCTGACTTTGAATAACCATTTAATTTAGAAGCATATACTAGTTGGACCGAAGCACAGAAAAGGCAATACAAGCAAAATGAGCAAAAGGATGCAAAAGTCTTACTCAATATCCAACAAAGATTGAGTAAACAATATACCCACGCATCATGGGTGTCAAAAGAACGAAAGATGGTGGGAAATATTGAAAAAGCCATTCGGTGGCCAAGAAAAAGTTATTTCCATAAAATTGAAAATTTTAATAAGGGACTTTGACAACTTTTCAATAAAGGATGCAAAGAGTGTTCAAGAATTTTCTTCAAGGGTACAGAAATAATAAATCAAACAAGGAGCTTGGGTGACAATTTTGACAAGAAAAAGATTAATGAGAAAATTTTATAGAGCCCGCCAGCCAAATTTGAGCATGTTGTTGCAACAATTAAAGAATCCAAGGATCTACCAAAAGTGGCAGTTGATGATTTGATTGGCTCTCTATAAGCACACGATAAGAGAATGAGCAAATTCTCAAGCCAAACAATCAAATGGGCTTTCCAATCAAATGTAAACATGGGAGACAACATCAAGCAAAACAATCAAGGCAATGGTTTATTCCAAAATAGAGGAAGAGGATATTGAGGTTGTGGTCGTAGCAAAGGAAATAAAAAATATTTCCGCTAAAAAAATTATCCAAGATCAAATTGCAAAATTTGTGAAAAGTCTGGTCATCAATCTAAATATTGTATATTCAAGTGTCAGCATTGCAAAAATCCAAACCACTTAGATAAGGATTATTGGTATAAAGATTAAAGCAACAACATGAATTTCTCAAAAGAATGTAAAGGCGGTGAAGTATTCTATTCTTGCATAAGTGCGAAAAAAGAGTAAGGCACCATATGGTATGTATATAGTGGATGCAGCAATCACATGACCAGAGATAGGTAAAGCTTTACAAAGTTGGATGAAAATTGTTTTTCAAAAGTAAAGCTTGATGATGGCAAAGTCCATGATGTTAAAGGCTAAGGAATTATTGCAATTTATAACAATGGAGGTAACTCTAAATTTATCACAAATGTCCTTTATGTTCCTGATTTGACTCAAAATCTATTATGTGTTGGGTAATTGTTGCGAAAAGATTATCTAGTGAATTTTAAAGGTGATGTATGTATTATTAAAGGTAAAAAGAAAAGTATTACAATTGCAAAAGTTAAGATGAGTAGGAATAATGTTTTTCCTCTAGATATGTCACTACATGATTGATAGCCGAAGGACTATCTCCTCTCCCAGTGCGTACTTCCTGTCGAAAGTCTGATCAGGAAGCCTGGCGTCACCTGAACGAGGCACCATCACTGACCTCGGAAGAAACGAAGCCAAGTACCCCGAACTTGGAACTTCGGCAAAAACGCCAGGGATCGCAAGGATGATGTCGGCTCCCTCGGGGGACCGAACGGATCGCCTTCGGATGAGCTGTCGCAAACAGAAGGGAATCTCCCTGAAGGTGGAACCTCCGAACAAGGGAACCCCCCAAAAGCACGAGCATAACTCCCGAAGAAGGGCGGCCGTGTCAAAGAACGACCTCGCCCAGAGAACCTCGGGAGTACGGCATGAGCATTTAAGGAGCCTCTGACATGCCGCCCACAGACGCTACATGTCACCTCAAACGGCGATTTGACACGCCGACGCCGTCCAGGTCTTGTCACTACCTGTCTCGGTTCAAGACTCAAGGAGCCTGTCACCGGCTACTCGCCCCTACACCCAAAAACTCAGAGAACATCCGACTGAACACGTGTCATCATCTGAACGGGCTGGGCTTCTCTATAAATACCAGGGAACAGACCCTGGCAAGGGGTTCAACTCCTCCTCCTTGAGAAAATACAGGCAAGCCCTCTAAAAACTCTAGTGCTTCCCCCTCACCTTCTCAGGAAACTAACTTGGGTGTCGGAGGCTCCTCCCCGGAAAAGCACCCCGGGGACCTCCTAACCCTCTTCTCTGAGCTTTTCAGGCACACTCCCCTGGGTAACCTCAACTCCGGACGCTCTCCCTCACAGGAAGTCCTCCCGGAAGTCACTATGCCTTCCAGCGAAGATGTCTCAGGGCATCAATGATGAACTTGCTTTAAAAAGTAATATGTTAGATGAGTCAGTTTTATGGCATTTAAGATATGAACATTTGAATTATAAAGGCTTGAAGTTGTTAAAGGACAAAAATATGGTCTTTGGATTGCCTAATATAGGTAGAATTGATAAAGTTTATGAAGGAGGCATATATGGGAAGATGCACAAACTTCCGTTTCTAAAGACATCTTGGAGAGCAAATAAGCCTCTAGAGCTGGTGTACTCAGATATAGTTGATCTAACCAAAATTTCACCTTTAAATGGTAATAGATACTTTATTCTTTTTGCGCTTGACTTCACCAGGATGATGTGGATTTATTTCTTCGAAAGAAAATCATAAGCCTTTGAAGCATTCAAGAAATTCAAAGCACTTGCAGAAAATGGAAGTGGAAGACACATCAAAATTCTAAGGATAAATCGAGGAGGAGAATATATTTCTACAGAATTTGTCAATTTTTACCAACAAAAGGGAATAAAGAGGCAGTTAGCTGTTCCACACACCCTACAACAAAATGGAGTTACAAAAAGAAAGAATAGAACAGTAGTTGAAATGACTCGGAGCATGTTAAAACGCAAGGGAATTCCAAAGAGTTTTTGGGCAGCAACAGTAAACATAGCAATTTACATCTTGAATATATCTCTTACAAAAGCTATGGTCAACAAAACTCCATATGAGGCAGGGTATCACAAAAAACCCCAGGGACAATAATTTAGATTCTTTTTTTTGTATAGCTTTGCTCACATTGATGCCCAACAAAGAGAGAAGTTTGATCATAAAGAAGAAAAATATATTTTCATTGGATATAGCGATGAATCAAAAGGTTATTGCTTATATAATCCAAATGCGAGCAAATTTATTATTGCTCCAGATGTTATCTTTAATGAAGTAGAAATTTGGAAATGGCAAGAAGACAATTAAAGAGGACCAAAAATAATTCAAACAATGGAGCTTGAAGGATATCAAGAAGACCATGCTATTGGATCTAACAAAACAAATACTGAAGCCGGTCGATCTACTTCATACAAATCGAATGAATTTGCATTAGATTACGAAACTCCTCCAAGAAGGGTTCAGAGTTTAGCAAATATCTATGAAAGTACTCAAAGATTATCTTTATTTGCATGTGAATGCTAGATTTTTAAAGAAGTTGCAAAATATAAAGTTTGGACTAAAGTCATGGATGAAGAAATCAAAACAATTGAGAAAAATATGATATGGAAGCTAGTTGATCTACTTGAAGGTAAAGATGTTATTGGCCAAAAATGGGTCTAAAAGACCAAGTATAATAAGAATGGATCAATTCAAAAGCATAAAGCTTGGTTAGTTGCCAAAAGATATTCACAACATCCGGGAATTGACTACAATATAACATTCACACTAGTAGAGCGCAAAGAGACAATCAAAATAGTTTTAGCATTAACAGCACAAATGGAGTTGTCAATTTATCAGTTTGATATAAAATCAGCATTTTTCAATGGAAAGTTAGCAGAAAAAGTACGTGTGGAGCAACCGCAAGGTTACAAAATTAAAGGGGATGAGGATAAAGTTTACAAATTCTATAAGGCATTATATGGACTAAAGTAGCCTGTCAAGCATGGAATATGAAAATTAATAATTACTTTTGGCATAGTGGATTCCAAGGAAGCTAAAGTGAACCACCACTTTATGTGAAAAATGAAGTTACAAGTGATTTGCTCATAGTTTGTTTATGTGTCAATAATCTTATATATACAGGAACAAATCCAAAGACGATTGAGCAAGTCAAGAAAGCTATGATGGAAGAATATGAGATGACAGATTTGGGTCTTATGAAGTATTTCTTGGGAATTCAAATACAACAATCAAAAGGTGAAATATTTATTTCAAAAGAAATATATGCCTAAGATATACTTTAAAAATTTCAGATAAGCGACTGTAATCCTATAGTTACACCACTTTTTGTGAATGAAAATCTAAAAGAAGAAGATGGAGCACCAAAAGTGGATGCACATATGCACTAAAGTTTAGTTGGTTCGCTTATCTTCTTAACAAATGTAAGGCCAGATGTGACAACTCTCCTAGTCAATGTCTTGTTTTTACTCAGTAAGTATATTTAACTAAAGTTTTTCTATTTAAATGCGTCAAATTAGTTTCCTATTAAGCAGGAAAAACAAGCTAAGTAATATTGTACTAAGTTCCTAAGTGTAAAATGACACCAAAGGACAAAAGGAAAAAATAGTAATTTTGACCCAAGTGAGTGGCATGGCTGTAATTTCATTAAATTTAAGGTAATATAACTATTTTTTACCAAATAAGTTAAGACCATATGTTATAGCCATCCTAGCAGAACGCTCAGTGTGTAAGGTAAGTTCATAAATCTCTAGTTTAAATGTCTTGATTAAAGGTGAATTAGCAAAATCAAGTAAGTTATCTAAAGGATAGATGGTTCTTAGTTTAATTTAGCACCTAAGTCTCACTAGAGGCAAAATGGTTATTTTGTACTCTGAGGTGATAAGTTTGGTATTTAAGCTCATAAGTTAATTTTTTTTGGACCTAAGTGACAAGAAACCAAAGAGTTGGATGAAATTGCCAAGTTTTAAGGCACTATTTGAGCATGGGGTCTTTTTGGCAAAACTAAAGAAGTTGAAGGGCTTAAGTGATAAGTTGGCAATTTAAACCATTTTGAAGGTTTTGGTAGTCACTATTCATCATCCCTGACCGCCGAAATTCGTAGCTCTCCTTCTCCTCTTCAATTCCATGGTGAAACTTTGATTTCTTCATCAATTCTTGGTGGTTTTTGGTGCCCCATGAGGTTTATATGCATGGAAGTACTTCCTTTTGCATGGATTATGTGTTGTGAGCTTGGGATGACATTTTGAGGTTTATGGAGCTTAGGTACATTTTTGCCCAAATGGTTTACTTGAGTTGTTCTTGGTTTCTTAAGCTTCCATGAGCTTGGTTCTAGTTAGAATGAGCTTGAAATTGTGCCTTATAAGTTAAATTTGCTTGGAACCATAGGAAACGTTAGTGGATGGTGCTCGAAGCTTGAAGCTTTTGGTGCTTGATTCTTGTTAGTTCTTATGTAATTGAGGTAAGGGATTTATGATACGAGCATATTCGATGCCATTCCTAGCTTGGTTGCTTGTTAAATTCAAGTAGTTTCGTGAACGGCATTAGTTGGTGGATGGTAATGAACATGTTGGACTAGGGAGTTTCTAAGGATTTGTGTGGTGTTTATGGACACCATAGGATTGGTTTGAATGGTGCATTGTGGTTTCTGCAACGTGTACTACACGTATGTGAAATTTGAAGGTTATCCATGCATGTTTGATATGTTTGGAAAGTGTTCAAAGCTCATAGCAGCAAAATGAGAAGTTTGTTGGGCATTTTGCAGGTTTGGTGATGTGTCACCAATCAATACGAGTTCCCATGATGTGTCGCCAACACCTCAGAAATTGGCAAAACGTCGACAACTATGGCGATGCATCAATGCCATAGCATTGACACCTGGTTTTGTTTTCCTCATAACTTTTAGCTCGGGTGTCCGATTAAGGTGATTCAAGATTCCACGTAAAGCTAAGAAGGAGTACTATCATCTCCATGGTTTAAAAACACTTAAAATGGTTCAATTTTAAAGTTATTTTAACTCAAAATGGAGGTAATTTTTAAAGGAAAATATGGCCACAATAGAGCACCATGAGTGGGAGCAAGGTTTAGTACCACTAGAATCCTAGTGAAGACTTTGGATTTGAGGCTTCAATATGGAAACCTTAGTGCACCTAGTTGGGGTTCCAAAGAACCTAGTAAATGAGTCCAACCATGATCATTACCACTACTCTTCTAGTGTGAACCAAGTAATGGTGGATAAGAGAGCACCATGGATGAAGGCTTAATGCACTTGTTGCCTAGCCAAGCCATGCCTTGAGGTACAAGTGAAAGCCTAGTGCATCCTTGGTAGGTTAAATGGGTGAAGGCAGAGTACACAAGTGACCTAGTCAAGTCTAAGGACTTGAGGCACTATATGGAGGCCTAGTACACCTATTGGATTTCTTACAGCGCAAACAAGGAGCATCCACCATGTTCATCTGCACAACAATAAAGGGAAGGCTATGTTATTGCATCAGGCAGTAAGCTAAGGCTTACTAGGAGTGAGTTAGTGGCCAGAACTCACTAGGCACGGAGTGACGCCCCGTGAGGAGGACTAGGATGAGGAGAGGTCTCAAGGGACCCAGTTATATGTACATATATCAAACCCTCAAGCTGTATGACCTCACAGAAAGTTACATATGTTCTCATATGTTGAGTCCTCATAATGTTTTTTGTAGGTTGAAGACCCCTTACTGAGAATCTTTGATTCTCACTCCCTTACTTTTTGTTGTGCAGATTTAGGCGTTGTTGAGCCAGAAACCATTGAGGTTTGTTGAGCTAGGCTTGTGAGCAGGTATTTAGTTTATTTGAATCTTTATGATTCTAGTTGATGGGTTGCTTGTTGGTTAAGTTATGGTACTAACTACATTTGTCTTTTTGGCATACAGAGGCTAATGAAGCACAATGGAGGGCTTATGAAACTTGCCACTGGGAGTTTGCCCTAAGGTGAAAACTTGGTCTTGGATCTCAGTAGAGTCATTCAATGTATAGTTCTAATACACTAGTATGCCTCCAATGGTCATGTTGAGTAATTTACTCTAGAGTCGCTCTTGGGTGCAAGCATAGTCTACTCTTGTTTGGATGCTTGCACACAATTGATTATGTGTAGTTAATTCCACTTAAATGCTTTGAATGCTTTGACAGTTTTCATAATTGTTTTTATCGAAATATGCCCGGGCAATGTTTCAAGCACCATTTCTTTGTTCTATTAATTAGGTCAAAGCATAAACTCATGCATGATTGCATAATAGGATTAAATAACTAGAAGCATAAAGGTTTTAACTAGTGCACATGTAATCAATTAGCCAATTATGACTAACGTGGGACAAGTTGCCACAGTCTTCTTAGGCAAGCCTACGAGGGGTCGTGTCATTTTTTGGTATCAGAGCTCAGTTATGGTCATTGGAGGCTAGTTACTGAGATCTAGTGGTTTGTCCTTGTGCTAAGGTAGTTAGTACTAACCAACATCTGTGAGTTGTCGTTTAGTTTTGGCTACAAGTTGTGATGGTTAAACTGGGTCAGGTTTGCTTTTAAATGCTATGATCCAAGAATGGATCCTAGCAAAGTAGTGTGGCAACATTAGGGCAGTTGGTTTATCTTGTCCCAGGTAAGGCAACACCTTGGTATAAGTAGTTAGGATCTGACCACCATCCTAGGAAGTGGTTTTGGACCTCATTCATGAGGTAGGTTATATAGAAGGATATGGATTCTCCCAAGGTGGGGAGTATAACTAGGCTAAGTGGATTACTCCAGAGGTTCTAAAACTTGAACCCACTAACTTGAATGGGTTAGGCCACGCTAAAGAGACCTGAGGATGCACTGACCTAAGTGGTAAGCACTTGGTCATGTGGGCTACAAAACAATAAAGGGTAGCACTCTTGTGCTTTTCTATTGATTGAGCTAGTATATGAAGGCATTGGACAATCTTTGAGGTGAGCACCAGTAAGTGGTGCGGGATGCAGTAGCTCTTGGAAGAGAGTTAGATGAGTTGAAGACATGAGACTACGAGGTGGAGCTTGGCTCATCCGACCTAGTAGGAGCAAGGGTAACATACCTATAGTGCAAAGGTCGACTTGAGACTAGGGAATAGTAGTGGATTCTAAGGTGAAGGGCAAGGCCTAGAAGTGCAAAGAGTGTGTCACTCTTAGCTTACACCAAAGAAGTGTTGCTAGCAATTCGAGTGGTTATCAAACTAGTTTCATTTTTGGGCTTGGTTAAGTTAAGACTAGCCTAAGAAGTTTATCCCCAATAGTTGTTGCCACAAGGAGTCGACCTAGTACACCAAAGCAATAGTTTAAGTTTTGCTCGGCCAGTCAAGTGGTCAATGTAGGTAGCTACTAGCCAGATGTGAAAGGTAGGGATAGTGAACTCACGGGCTATGCATAGCTAGTGTGAGGTAAGTTTTTAACCTTTCACTAATAGTCCAGTTACTTTGTTAGAGCTATGGCATCAGTTTATTGGCATAGTTTTATTTTGCATGTTGGGTAGTTGTTTTGAGCAGGGTTAAGGGCTAACCCAAGTGCATTAAGACCTACGGATGCACCAAGTATTGGGTTAGTACCCAATAGCCTAAGACCCACTTGCTAGTATGTGAAATCACAAAAGTGGAGGCCTAAATGCCTTAGATTGGAAATGTTCCAGTGTTCCAAAGGTTATCTTCTTGCAAGAGTTTGTTTAGTGGCCTAGTTGTTAGCGAATGATTGGCTAGTTAAATAGATGAGTTCCTTAAAGTCATCAACTAAAGGAGCAGTTCAATCTATGCCACAAAGGTTAGTAGGTAAGTTTTTGTTTTGTTTCTAACCTGTAAATATGAAAGGTGACCAAATAAAAAAGAAAGGAGCAAGGAATTTGTCCAGGGGTAAACAGATGGATAGGATTGTTCGTCCATTAGCTATATACCCTAGGGTTGAGCCAGTAAAAGTGGAACCATTGCTAAGCTTCGGCTTAACTACTTGAAGGCAATAAGATGACCCAAGCAATCGGAAAGACTGCCATGGACCATGGGATAGCGAATGCCATAAGCTCATCATCCCAAGGTTAAGTGGAGTCAAGGTACACTAAGTTGATTCATGGAAGAAGAGAGACTCGACTAGTGAAACTAGCTGAGTAGGTAAGGGACTAAGTCCTAAGTGGAACCAAGAACACTATGGTGATCGCTTGATGTTTATGTTAGTGCCAGTAAGCTAGTGAAACATTGAAGTATTAGTTTAGGATGCCTAAGTGATGCCAAAAACAGGATACTTTGACTTAACCCTGTGGGGTAGTGTCGAGGAGTGCCCATTGATAGCCGAAGTGCTATCGCCCCGGCCACCCGGGGACTTTGGCTAAACACCACGCTCGGGAAAACCCAGCATCATCAACGAGGAACGCCAGTACTGACCTTGGAAATGAGGGAGTCTGACGCCTTGGGTACACAATCACGGCAGTTTGCCAGCGCCCCCGAGGATGACAATACCAACCTCGGAAAACTAACGTATTGCCTCCCTCGGAAGGGCTACCGAACTAGCTTTAGCGGAGAGGGACCGGCCACCTTCGGCAGGAAAGAATCCCCCCGAATAAGCAACTTCAGAGCTAGGGGATCCCCCGAACTACCAGTATGACTCCGGGAAAAGGCCCCTCACTCCGAAGGGTGACCTCAACCAAAGGGACCTCGGGGGTACGGCAGAAGCAATTAAGGAGCCTTTGACATGTCGCCCGCACACGCTACACGCCGCCCTAATACGCGCTCTAACACACCAACGCCGTCTAGATCTTGTCATGAAGGGCTACGCTCGCCCTAGCCCGTGGCCCGAGGAGCCTGCAGACGACTAGAGGCCCCCACGCCCAGAAAAGATAGATTACATCTGACCGAACACGTGTCATAATTTGAACGGGCCACCTCCTCTTATATATATTGGGGAAATAGCCTTAACAGGGGATCTTTTCTCCCCCTAAGAAAGAAAACGCAACAGGCAAGAATCTTTGGCCCTTAGCACTCATTCTCCACCTCCAAAACACTGACTTGGGTGTCAGAGGCTCCTCCCTGGAAAAAGACTCCGGGGACCTCCTAACCCCTGTTTTTCGAGCATTTCAGGCAGACTCTCCTGGGAAATTTACACTTCAAGCGTTCCTCCGTGTCAGAAGTCCCTCTTAATCACACCATGTCGCACGATGAAGATGCTGCTGGGCATCGTTTAGCGCCGTCTGTGGGAAACCACCCCCAGGTCGCCGTCGTTGAAACTCGGCGTTCTAAGGACAAGGGACTTCCGAAGTCCCCGTCCGTGCCAGAAGTTCAACCGGCAACCAAACAAACTGCAGCAAGGACTTCCTCGCCTGAGGATGAACATCCTCTAACTATTACTATGGGCTTCCTACATGAATTCCAACGCTCTGTTATGGCCGAAATGATGCAGCAGTTAGACCAAAGGTGGCCACAGCCAACTCCGGGACGGAGGCCTTCTTCACCAGCACCCCGGCGGGAGAAGAGCCCCCAATCAACTCATCGGAGTTCGGGAAGTGGGGATCAACGCGATGAGTCCTCAATGGAAAATATACCCCTCAGGGTGCGACCTATGGGAGAAACAGGGCCAAAGCAACCCAAAGTTCTCTACCGAACGAGTTCCTTACCTGAAGGAAAGTCACCATCTCCTCGGCGCTGAAGTCACTCCCCAAAAAGGAGATGTCAGTCTCCGTTCCCAGAAGCCTATAGGAAGCAGGAAGAAGAGCCCAGTGCCACCCTCCTCATGGAGAAAATTTTAAAGAGACTAGAGAGAGTGGAGAGGCAGGTAGCTCGAAATCCCATTTAGGCTAGGTTGTCGGAGTCTTTCAATGGAGATGAATCACCATTCACCCGAGCAGTAGTCGAGGCACCTATGCCGAGTGATTTTTGGGTACCTCGGTTAGAGACCTACGATGGCCGAACTGACCCCCAGGCTCATCTGACTAAATACAAGCGCAGCATGCTGTTGCACGGTGCTGATGATGCTACCCTATGCAAGTGCTTTGAGGTCACCCTTGTTGGGCCAGCCACAGCATGGTACAACTCACTGGATCCTGGAAACATCATGGAGTTCCAAGAATTGTCCATCGCCTTCACACAATAGTTCATCGGAAGCCATCCAACGGCGAAGATGCCAGTCCAATTGTTCGACCTAGCGCAAAAAAATGGGGAAACCATTTACGACTATGTCAAAAGGTTCAACAGGGAAGCTCTAAGTGTCCCAGACTTCAAGCCAGAAATATGTATCCTGGCCATGACACGAGGACTTCGGAGAGACTCCCAGCTGTTCTATGAATTCTCCAAGGATCCCCCCGACATAGTCGGTGAATTTTACCGAGGAGCAGAGCAGCACATGACTGCTGATGAACTGAGAATGGGAGGCCCAAGACCTGATCATATTCGCACCAAGGTACCAAGCCAGCAAACTCGCTACCCAGCTGAACCAGGGGGGCGACCTCGGAAGTTTAAGGGAAGGAAGCCAAAGGCCTTCACTCCCCTGAACACCACGAGGACGAACATCCTGATGGCGATGGAAAGGCAAGGAACTTAGGTTCAACGACCGAACGCCATGACCTCGGACAACAAGAAGAACATGAAAAAATTCTGCCAATTCCATCGGGACCACGGGCATGATACCGAGGACTGCTTCCAACTGAGGAAATACATAGAGTCGCTAATAAAGCAAGGTTAGCTCCGGCGTTACCTGCGGATTCCCTCCCTAAGGGGAAGGAGGGAAGAAGAGGGAAAGGGAGATGATGAAGAGTACGACTCCGACAGGCGTCGAAACCAAAGTCTGAGGAAGCGTCCACCACCCCCGACAGGAGTAATACAAATGATCACAACAGGACTGCCGTCGGCGGAAAGAAAAAGAAAGGCCAGAGAAATTTCAATGATGGAGTATGGGAATCCATCAAAGAAGCTTGTTTGGAAGGATGGGTCCACGGTCATTTTTCCTCATGATGATCCACTGTTGATTATGGCAAGGATAGGAAGCTGGGACGTCAAGAGAGTACTGCTTGATGATGGCTCAAACGCAGACATCCTATTCTCACACTTGCTACCGAGCTTGGGGATATCAAGGAGTGACCTCAAGTTCGTCACTTCTCCCACTTTTGGAGTAAGGCTGTCCGAACTCCCCGTCCTCGGGTGGGTAGATCTTCCTCTGATGCTGAAAGGAACTTTAGCAAACAACAAAAATGAGTTGTTTGCCTCCGTAATGACAAGGTTCATCATCATCGATGTCCCTTCATCATATAACGCCATTCTTGGGAGGCAAACGCAAGGAAACCTCCACATTCGCCCGGATGTGAAGTACCTAACTGTCACCTTCGCGACCAATGATGGAGATGCCGAGGTCTTCATCGACCAAGGGGAGGTGAGAAAGGTGTTCATAAAGGCGAGAAAATCCCCAGCGACAAACTGCGCGCAGACCACGAAAATGAAGGTTTTACCCGCACAAGAGTTAGAAGAATAAGGAACAGAAGATCCTGAGAAGGTAAAAACGGAAGAAATAGAGCTTGTCCCAGGCCAAATACCCGAATAGGGAAAAAATTCTTCGAAGGTGACAAGGAAAAACTTGTATCTTTCCTACTAATGAATAAAGATCTGTTCGCCTACTCGCCGAAAGACATGCCTGAGGTAGACCCTTGCGTAGTACAACATAGTCTTAAAGTGAGCCGAGAGGCAAAGCCTATCTGCCAAAAGAAGCGAAGCCTCTCGACGCACAAAAACAACTTCATCAAAACCGAAGTCCAGCACTTGATAGAAGCAGGTGTAACCAGGGAAGTCAAATACCCCGAATGGCTAAGCAATGTGGTCATCGCCACAAAAGAATAGAGCAACAAGCTCTGAATGTGCATCGACTTCCGAAATGTAAATGATGCTTGCCATAAAGACTTGTATCCCCTCCCGCCGATAGATCAGTTGGTAGACTCAACCGCTGAATACGGACTCCTGAGCTTCCTCGATGCTTTCAGTGGGTATCCTCAAGTCAGGATGAACCCCGAAGACGAGGAAAAAACCGCCTTCATCACCGAAGTTGGTACGTACTGTTACGTCAGAATGCCCTTCGGGCTTAAAAATGCAGGAGCCACCTATCAGAGGTTGATGAACAAGGTCTTCAACGACCAAATAGGGAGGAACATGGAAGTCTACGTTGATGACATGATAGTCAAGAGCAAGTTGCCTGGCGGTTATATTGCCGATCTGGAGGAAACTTTCCACCAACTTAGAGCATTCGGAATTCGTCTCAATCCCGAAAAGTGCATCTTTGGGGTATGTTCAGGCAAATTCCTCGGATTTGTGGTATTGGAAAGAGGCATCGATGCCAACCCGAAAAAAGTCAAAGCACTACTTGAATTCTGAACTCCTGTTACAACAAAAGATGTGCAAAGGCTCACGGGGAGGATAACGTCCTTTAGCAGATTCATCTCCAGGTATGGGGATCGCTGCCGAGCATTCTTTAAGGTTCTCACCAAGGCAGCAAAAAATGGTGGCAACCTCGGAAGCGATGACCATCCTTGGAATGAGGATTGCCAAAAGGCCTGGGAAGATCTCAAAATTTATCTGGCCCGTCTACCCACTCTTCGGCAACCACGAGAAGGAGAACCCCTTGTGGTATACCTCCCTGTTACTGAAAAAGCACTAAGTTTGGTTCTAGTGAACAAAGAGGCAATGGTGCAATGGCCAGTATACTACATGAGCAAGTCCCTGCATGGCGCCGAAATCAGATATCCCCTACTGCAAAAAGCTATCTATGCCCTAGTACTACCAAGAAGAAGACTGCGTCCATATTTCCAAGCTCACCCTATCATTATCCGAAGTAACCTACCCCTTCGGGATGTCATGAAGAGAGTAGACCATTCAGGAAGGCTTTCCAAGTGGTGCATAGAGCTTAATGAGTATGGTATTACTTACAAGCCAAGGAAAGTAATAAAAGCCCAAGCTCTGGCAGACTTCATTGCCGATGTGCCTTTTGCAGAAGATGATCAATCGGACCTTGGCAAAAGTGAGCCAGAATGGACTCTGTTTCTAGATGGGGCCTCTGGCTCCGAGCACCAGGGAGCTAGGGTAGTTATTCGTGGCCCCGAAGGCATGGAAGTAATGAAAGCCATCAAATTCGAGTTTAATGTCACTAATAATGTGGCAGAATACAAGGCTCTCTTAGCAGGGTTGCGCCTGCTAGAAAGATTGGTATAAGGAACCTTAAGGCCCACATTGATTTTCAGCTGGTAGTCTGACAGATGGCGGGAGATTATAGCGCAAAAGATCCAACTTTGGAAAAGTACCATGAGCTTGTGTCAAAGCTCATCCAGGAGTTTGACACGGTCCATATCAAAAATGTGCCTCGGCGAAACAATGCCGAAGCAGACAGTCTGGCCAAATCAAAGAGGTTCACAGAAGTACTGAGCCACCCAAGCATTGCAATAATGAGCATAGCGGCCTCGGAAGGCGGATGGGAGAATCTTATAAAGAGGTACCTTACAACCTCGGAGCTTCCTGATGACCCTCATGAAGCAGCAAAAGTGCGAAGACGATCCGGACGATATTTCCTAATCGGGGAAGAACTGTACCGACAGGGATACGCTAGTCCATTGCAAAGGTGTGTCAACAAAAAGGATACTCAGACAATTCTCGAGGAAGTCCACGAGGGAATTTGCGGTTCCCACATCGGGACTGATGCTTTGGCAGGAGTGATACTCCGCCAAGGGTATTTTTGGTCCACCTTAAGAAAGGATGCAAGACAGTTTGTCCAAAAATGTGGCAGTTGCCAAAGACATGCCAACGTTCAAAGGCTGCCCTCGGAATTAATAACCTCGGCTGACTACCCCTGTCCCTTTGCAGCATGGGGCATTTACCTCATCGGGCCACTCCCGACAGCACCTGGAAAAGTGAAATTCTGCGTGGTTGTAGTGGATTACTTCACCAAGTAGGTGGAGGTAGAGCCCCTGGCAACTATTTCGGCAAAGGATATGCAAAAATTTATCTAGAAAAGCATCATATGCAAATTCGGCATACCGAGGGTGATAGTGGCCGACAATGGGTCCCATGTTATTGACAAAGGATTCCAAGAATTCATCACCGACCTCGGAATCAATATGCACTTCACCCCGGTAGCTCACCCTCAGAGCAACGAACAAGTAGAGGTATCCAACAGAACCATAAAAGATGGTCTGAAAAAGAGATTGGGGGAAGCAAAGGGAAAATGGCCAGGAGAACTTCCTAGTGTGTTGTGGAGCTATCGGACAACACCCCGAAAGAGCCATGGGTGAAACGCCTTTTTCGCTCGTCTTCGGCACGGAGGCCATTATCCCTATCGAAGTAGTATGGCCATCTGTTAGAATACAAGTGTTCGAAGAAAGAGGAAACAACCTCGGGTTGAGAACTAAGCTTGATCTAGTTGACGAACATAGAGAGGTGGCCGAGCTCAGAAGAAAGGCCTTCCAGCAAAAGGTGGCCATAGCCGCAAACTTGCATGTTAGGCCAAAAAGAATAAGGAAAGGAGACATCATCCTCCGAAAGGCCGAGTTTGAACCTCAAAGACCATCCCATGGGGTACTTCGGCCAAACTAGAAAGGGCCTTACTTAGTCCTTGACGAGGTCCAAAAGGGAGTATACAAGCTTGGCGACACCGAAGGGGGAGAACTGAAAAATACGTGGCACTTGGATGCCTTAAAGAAATTCTATACTTAGAATTTTTGATGAGAAATTGTACAAGTTAGAAATTTTTTCTAAGTACAGAAGTTTTCTCCCATCTGAGAGTACTTGCCGAACGAAGCTGAAACATGCACTCCCGAAAGTCACATTTTCCTTCCGAAGTTGATGGGTTTATATGCCCAAGAAAGGTGAAGTCTGTCAAGTACGGCCGACGAAGGTAGGCTAAAATTTGCCTAAGGGAATTCGTCAACAATGAACGTTTACCCGAAGGTTGGCCGATGAAACGAGCAAAACATGCCTTTCCGAAGTCACTTGACCGAAAGTGGTTGGGACAACTGGGAAACAAAAATATGGCTAAAAAAACTTAACCAAATTATGAAGGAAGGAAAATTTATTGAAGAAGGCCTTGGTACAAGGAGAAGGTTACAAGAAGAAAGATTACAAGGAAAAAGAAGAAGGCAAAGGCCCTAGAATATCTAAGGGACCCCGGCGTCACGGGAAGCTCCGGCTCCTGTGTCTTTAGCCGCCGCCTTCGATGCCGGAGGAGAGGCAAACGGCAGGTTGAAGAGCTCGATTTTCAACCAAGTCCACTGGGGCCCCTCGGGAATATCCAGGGCAGCCAGGAAGGAAAGGTCGAGATCCAGATATTTCTTCAGAACTTGATGGCGAGCTAGGCAGAAGCCATCCTAAAAGGCAACCTTAGTCGCCTGAACGGCATTGTCTTTCTCAACGCCCAAGTCGTCTACCTCGTTCTGAAGATCTGCAACCTCATTCTCTAGCTCCTTTATCTTCTTCTTCTTCTTTGAACCCTTCTTTAGCGAATCGACCTTGGCTTGAAGTTCAGCATTGTCAGCAAGCGCCTTCGCCAGGAGAGCAGAATCTTCTTCTTTCTCTTTTTGAAAGGCCTCGTTGGCCGAGGTCAGACTCACAACCTTTTCACCAAGGTCAGACATCTTTTTAGAGAAATCCTTCAAGAGCTCCTCCTGGCCCTTCAAGAATTCCTCCTGAAGCTTGGCAACCTCCTCCTTGGCTATCTGGCTCAACTCGGCATTCTTCACAACCGAGCTAGCACAAAAGACCCTGGCCTTATCCAGTTTATCCTCGGCCCAAGCTCGAACCGAAGACTGCTTCGTTGCCTAAGTTCGGAGGTATCCACTATACCCCAAAAGCTGCGAACAAAGAGAGGGTACTCAATCAAATTTGCATAAGGAAAGCCAAAACATTTAGACAAAAAAGTGGGAGGGAAAATGAAGAGGCCTGAAGAACTGCCCGGGCAGCATGCTCAGACACCTTGGCGGCAAGGGCATCTTCGGTGGCGCACTCCTCGGCAACTACCTTGAAGGAAGTCTGAGTGAGCACGCCCCTCACCATCTGGGGAGCCATTTCCTGGCAATCCTCGAAAAACAGATTCATGTCCTCCGTGAAAGACCAGAACGGTTCCCTTAGAACCTTGTCCTTCGGGATGTGGGAATCCCGAAGAACCCGCCTTCGGGCATGCTCAACCATCCAAGCTAAGGGCGCCAATTCCTCTGCAAAATAAGAAGCATACATCTCATCAGGCAAAACTCCTTAACTATGAAAACTATAACATTGCAAGTACTAAAAAGGGGATAAGAGACAAACCTGGCGCAACCTCCGCGACATCGTCATTGGAGTCCCGGACCTCCTCCACGTCAGTAGGGATATGTTTACCTTTGTCCCTTCGGCGTTTTTCCAACTCCTCGGCAGAAGGACCCCCTGCTAAAGAGCCCAAAAGACCTAACGACATGGTGGGACTCAAAGAAGCAGCACTGGTGATTACCCCGACAGGAAGCTCGGCGGGAGTTTCAAGCTTAGCGGGAGTTGTAGGCAGCAGACTCGTCGCCCATCTCTGAAAAAGAAGGAAAACATCAGTGTAAGTCCAAACGGATACTTATACTAAAAATTTTTGGAAGAAAAGTTACTTTCAAAAAAGGCTTCATAAGTGAGCTCCCTCCAAAGGAGCATCACTAGCCAAGACTCTTTCCCGTCGATGGCAGGAAGCGGCATGGCAAGGTCCGTCTTGTGCTCCTTGACTACCCTTAACTCCCGAAGGACCTCCTCGGTCATAAGCCTCCACATGATAGGGAAGGGGTAGAGAGAGCATGAAGGGACCTCGGCATCCCAGTCGGTGACAGCACGGATACGTCTATCGAAGTCCACAAACCTCACCGCCAACTTAGGAGTTAGCAGCTTCTTAGGGTCCACGACATCCATCTCCAGCTTTCCCGAGCCCACTTGGTCAGGACGTACGACCAGGCCTCTACCACCTTTAGGAAAAAGAATTTCCTTTGCCACCCTCGCCAGCTATCTTTAGTAGCGAAGGTGAACATGAACTTTTTGCTCCCCGATCCCTAAGGTAGCATGAAATAAAAGCCACCCTTCGAAACTGGATAGAGCTTGTAGTACTGCATGAACAGAATAAAGTGAGGCTCTATTCCAAAGACCTCGCACATGTAGAGGAAGGCATTAAAATAACAGTATGAGTTCGGAGGAAGCTGATTCACGGCTATGCCATGAAATTTGCAAAAGTCACAAATCATCCTCAGGGGAGGAAACCAAAGTTCGACCTTCAGTTGGGCTTGGAAAACGGTAACCTCATCGTCTTTATTCATAAAACTATAATAACCGAGACGAGGTAACCTCATAACGGCATAAGAGGGAAGAAAAAATTTGGTTGTCCACTTCTCTAATTTTTCTGAAGTGGAACAACAAGGGTGAGACATGAAAGGTTGCCAGCTCTCAGGGATAGGTTCAACAGACATAAGGGGGACATCTTGAATAGGCGCAGGGGGGACAGGTGAAGACATAGTCGGTCAAAGAATGGAGGGACTTCAGAAGAAGAAAAATGACTTCGGAAAGCTAGAGAAAGCAGAAAACGAAAAAACCGAAGCACCTCTAGAATCAGAACCCACCAAAAGTTTTGCCAAAATTAGGGTTTGAGGACGCCATCGTGAAAGGTGGCCGGAAATCGCACCGTCGTTAACACCACCGCAAAGAAAGAAGAAAGGGCACGAGAGCAGACGAGAGCAAAGCGAGAGCAAAAAGAAAGCAAATGAAGGTTATGACAGAAAGAGGTTTATATAGACCGAGGAAGGGTAGCTGAATCGACGTCATAATTGCTCCACGAAGGCGAAACATCACCATAATTGCCCCTCGCACACAAAAAGACATGCCTGCTGTAACCGACGTGACCGTCCCCAACCAGCGCCAGCCACATGTCACCCGTCGGGAGAAACTAGGACGCGTTCTCTGACATCCAGAGAACCCGGGCACGCCACTCCAGACTGACACGCCTAGTTTCGAGACGCGACGGTCCACTGACCTATAGTAGAAAAAGTAAAAAAATTGGGTATCTCGAGAACACCAAAGGGCAGACAGGTGACATCTGTCCGGACAAGACTTGTCTCCTGGTGGCGAAGTGCCTTCTCTGCGAACGTCACATTCCGAGCCCTGAAAAACGTCCCTAGAAGGACCACTAGCCGAAGTTTTCACTCAGGCTTTCCGAGGGGGGGCATGTGATAGCCGAAGTGCTATCGCCCCGACCACCCGGGGACTTCGGCTAAACACCACACTCGGGAAAACCCAGCATCATCCACGAGGAATGCCAGTACTGACCTTAGAAATGAGGGAGTCTGACGCCTTGGGTACACAATCTCGGTAGTTCACCAGCGCCCCCGAGGATGACAATACCAACCTCAAAAAACTAGCGTATTACCTCCCTCGGAAGGACTACCGAACTAGCTTCGGGTGAGAAGGACCAGCCACCTTCGGCAGGAAAGAATCCCCCCGAAGGAGCAACTTCAGAGCTAGGGGATCCCCCGAACTACCGGTACGACTCCGGGAAAAGGCCCCTCACTCCAAAGGGCGACCTCAATCAAAGAGGCCTTGGGGGTACGGCAGAAGCAATTAAGGAGCCTCTGCCATGTCACCTACACACGCTACATGCCGCCCTAATACGCGCTCTGACACGCCGATGCCTTCTAGGTCTTGTCATGAAGGGCTATGCTCACCCTAGCCTGTGGCCCGATGAGCCTGCAGATGGCTAGAGGCCCCCACGCCCAGAAAAGACAGATTACATCTAACTGAACACGTGTCACAATCTGAACGGGCCACCTCCTCTTATATATATTGGGGAAATAGCCTTAACAGGGGATCACTTCTCCCCCTAAGAAAGAAAATGCAGCAGGCAAGGATCTCTGGCCCTTAGCACTTCTTCTCCACCTCCAAAACACTGACTTGAGCGTCGGAGACTCCTCCCCGGAAAAAGACTCCGGGGACCTCCTAACCCTTGTTTTTCAAGCATTTCAGGCAAACTCTCCTGGGAAATTTACACTTCAAGCGTTCCTCCGCGTCAGAAGTCCCTCTTAGTCACACAATGTCGCACGATAAAGATGCTGCTGGGCATCACCCATGAAAGAGAAAGAGTTCACTATGTCTAGTCAAGAGGTTACTCGCAAGTAGCCATAAGGTGAAGTAATCTCCCACCTAATTGAGTGTTATACTCAATAAGCAAAGTGCCAAGTATAATATAGGTACAGTTATGCTAAAGTATCTGTTTTATGGCTCCGGTAGTTGTCATGACTACTAGAGTAGAGAAAAGCTAACGGTTTGAAGCTCAGTCAATGAGGTTATTGGTTAAGTTAGTTAAATCCCAGAGTTAGAGCATTTCATGTGACCCTAATGCCTTTAAAAGGAAGGGTTCATAATCTGTGAGATTGGTTAAGGGCTAGCAGGTGTACAGAGGACACACCCGAGAAACTAATCTGGCGTGTGTATGGTATTGTGCTCATAGTACAAGAAAGTGAAGGGACTGAGTGTGTAGGCTTCGATCACCTAGTATACTCCGAGTGAAGCAGCTGAAGTATCAAGACCTTCGACTTGGGTAGCCTCTCAATAGTTAATTTGCTAAGTGCTGGGTGGCATGAGCTGAAAAGATACGGATAAGGCCTAAAGGCTACTAGCTGCTTAGAAGTCTCGGTACTCATGCCGGAGAGATTTTCTCTTGTGGGCATGTGGGTGCAAGAGACTCTAGAGTAGCGAAAGTGGTAAGATGATGATGCTTGGGTGATGTATGAGTACCCTGCCTAGTGCAGTGGTATACATGATGCATAGGGGCCAACCAAAGGGAGCATTTGAAGACTTGTACTCTAAGGTGGGCTGGGACTTACAGTTTTCGGTAGTTTATTCATTCGAAAAGCCCTAGAGTATAGTGGGGCTTGGAGCAGAGTATGTCTTAAGGGTGCTAGTGGTGTATGTGGGAGGCCCATAATACACTAGTGACACACTTAGCCTAGTAAAGGTTAGGAGATGTTGGGTACCAATCCTAGAGTAAGGAATTAATAGTGTAAAAGTTAGTGGACAAGTAACATAATTGTTAAGCTAAGCTTACACTAAAGGATTTGGTATTTGGCATTGGGTGTTAAACCTAAGGTGGAATTTTTTCTAGTGTGACTGTTAACGGACAAGTTTAACTTGTGAAGTTAGCTTACACTAGTAGGTTCTGGCACAGAGGAGTGAATAAAGGAAGTCTATTGGTGCTGAACTTTTAGTAAAACCCTAATAATGTAAAGGTAGTGGACAGGATTTTAAAAGCATGTTAAGCTATCTTACACTAAAAGAATCAGCATAGAGGTTACGGTGGAGGATTTGTGATCACTGGATTTGTTGGGATAGCTCAAAGTAGTCTGTTATCCATTAGCAGTACTGTGTGCTAAAGGTATGGAAAGCCCATGCCATAGTCTTCAAAAGCGAAGTTGTATTAATGTCTTTCAGACTAAGTAAGGTCAGACTAAGGTCGAGCAGATAGTGAACAATAATCATATTACAGTTAGGAGTGAGCACAAAGAATGGCATTAGCCATAGTACCTATTGAGATAGGGCCTAACCCAAATGCTCAAAGGGCATTAGCTGAATGGGTTGAATAGTTTGTCACCAAGTGGGTTGTTGTATGACTGACATCCCTTGGTAGGTTTGATCAGCATATGTTGGCACTATATCCTAGTATAGTGACTCAAGGTGGGGAGATTAAATTTGGAGGACAAAATTCTCCAAGGTAAGAAGAATGTTATAGCCCTCCTAGCAGAACGCTCAGTGTGTAAGGTAAGTTCATAAATCTCTAGTTTAAATGCCTTGATTAAAGGTGAATTAGCAAGATCAAGTAAGTTATCTAAAGGATAGATGGATCCTAGTTTAATTTGGCACCTAAGTGTCACTAGGGGCAAAATGGTTATTTTGTGCTCCGAGGTGATAAGTCTGGTATTTAAGCTCATAAGTTGATTTTTTTTTTTTGGACCTAAGTGATAAGAAACCAAAGAGTTGGATGAAATTGCCAAGTTTTAAGGCACTATTTGAGCATGGGGTCTTTTTGGAAAAATTAAAGAAGTTGAAGGGCTTAAGTGATAAGTTGGAAATTTAAACAATTTTGAAGGTTTTGGCAGTCACTATCCATCATCCCTGACCTCCGAAATTCGTAGCTCTCCTTCTCCTCCTCAATTCCATGGCGAAACTTCAATTTCTTCATCAATTCTTAGTGGTTTTTGGTGCCCCATGAGGTTTATATGCATGAAAGAACTTTCTTTTGCATGGATTATGTGTTGTGAGCTTGGGATGACGTTTTGAGGTTTATGGAGCTTAGGTACGTTTTAGCCCAAATGGTTTACTTGAGTTGTTCTTGGTTTCTTGAGCTTCCATGAGCTTGGTCTAGTTTGAATGAGCTTGAAATCGTACCTTATAAGTTGAATTTGCTTAGAACCATAGGAAACGTTAGTGGAGCTTGGCGCTTTAAGCCTGAAGCTTTTGGTGCTTGATTCTTGCTAGTTCTTATGTAATTGAGGTAAGGGATTTATGATTCAAGCATATTTGATACCATTCTTAGCTTGGTTGCTTGTTAAATTCAAGTAGTTTTGTTAATGGCATTAGTTGGTGGATGGTAATGAACATGTTGGACTAGGGAGTTTCTAAGGATTTGTGTGGTGTTTATGGACACCATAGGACTAGTTTGAATGGTGCATTGTGGTCTCTGCAACGTGTACTAAGTTTGAAGGTTATCCATGCATGTTTGATATGTTTGGAAAGTGTTCAAAGTTCATAGTAGCAAAATGAGAAGTTTTCTGGGCATTTTGCAGGTTTGGCGACGCGTCGCCAATCAATACGAGTTCCCACGATGCGTCGCCAACACCTCAGAAATTGGCAAAACATCAACAACTGTGGCGACGCGTCGCCACCACAGTATTGACACCTGGTTTTGTTTTCGTCATAACTTTTAGCTCGGGTGTCCGATTGAGGTGATTCAAGATTCCACGGAAGCTAAGAGGGAGTACTATCAGCTCCATGATTTAAAAACACTTAAAATGGTTCATTTTTTAAGTTATTTTAACTCAAAATGGAAGCAAGTTTTAAAGGAAAATATGGCCACAATAGAGCACCATAAGTAGGAGCAAGGTTTAGTACCACAAAAATCCTAGTTAAGACTTTGGATTTGAGGCTTCAATGTGGAAACCTTAGTGCACCTAGTTAGGGTTCCAAAGAACCTAGTAAATGAGTCCAACCTTGATCATTAACACTCCACTAGTGTGAATCAAGTAATGGTGGATAGAGGAGCACCATGGATGAAGGCTTAGTGCACTTGTTGCCTAGCCAAGCCATGCCTTGAGGTACAAGTGAAAGCCTAGTACATCCTTGGTAGGTTAAATGGGTGGAGGCAGAGTACACAAGTGACCTAGTCAAGTCTAAGGACTTGAGGCACTATGTAGAGGCCTAGTACACCTATTGGATTTCTTATAGTGCAAATAAGGAGCATCCACCATGTTCACCTACACAGTAAGCTAAGGCTTACTAGGAGCGAATTAGTGGCCAGAACTCACTAGGCATGGAGTGACGCCCCATGAGGAGGACTAGGATGAGGAAAGGTCTCAAGGGATCCAGTTATATGTATATATATCAGACCCTTAGGCTGTATGAGCTCAAAGAAAGTTACATATGTTCTCATATGTTAAGTCCTCAGGATTTTTCTTGCAGGTTGAAGACCCCTTACTGAGATTCTTTGATTCTCACTGCCTTACTTTTTGTTGTACAGATTTAGGTGTTGTTGAGCCAGCAACCGTTGAGGGTTGTTGAGCTAGGCTTATGACCATGTATTTATTTTATTTGAATCTTTATGATTCTAGTTTATGGGTTACTTGTTGGTTAAGTTATGGTACTAACTACAGTTGCCTTTTTGGCCTATAGAGGCTAGTAAAGCATAAAGGAAGGCTTATGAAGCTTGCCACTAAGAGTTTACTCTAAGGTGGAAGCTTGGTCTTGGATCTCAATACAGCCGTTCAGTGCATAGTTCTAATACACTAGTTTGCCTCCAATGGTCATGTTGAGTAATTTGCTCTAAAGTCGCTCTTGGGTGCAAGCATAGTCTACTCTTGTTTGGATGCTTGCACACAATTGATTATGTGTAATTAATTCCACTTAAATGCTTTGACTGTTTTCATAATTGTTTTTATCGAAATATGCCTGGGCAATGTTTCAAGCACTATTTCTTTATTCTATTAATTAGGTCAAAGCAGAAACTCATGCATTATTGCATAGTAGGATTAAATAACTAGAAGCATAAAAGTTTTAACTAGTGCACATGTAATCAATTAGCCAATTACGACTAATGTAGGATAAGTTCCCATAGGCTTCCTGGACAGGCCCACGAGGGTTTGTGTCACCATAAGTTCCTTTAACCATTGGAACAAAAAAATGAAAGTTAGGGGACTAAAATGCACTAACTAAGGAATTAGGGTTTTTGTCCCACTTGTGGCATAAAAATAAAAAGGCTACTAGCATGAAAACAATTTTTCCGCATTGTAACCTAAAGACAGCCAGCTGATGAAGGAAGAAAAAAATAATAATTTTTCATGTGGAAGAAATTTTGTCAAATTTTTAGTGGGAGTAGGTGATGACCTTTTAGAACAAAACAAAATAATTATTCATCATTTCTTTCTCAAGCCATTTTTATTCTTCCCTTTCCTCCATAGCTAATTTTCACGATTTCTTCACAATTCTACAAAATTCATGCAAAATTGAAGGTCTCAAAGCATATATATCAAGGCTTTAGCTTATTTTTAGTGGTTTGGATGCATTTGTCTTCTCTATTGCAAGTTTTGGCTTCAAACCCTAAGGTGAGTTTGTCCCTAGATTTAACTTGGTTCTAAGCTTGAAATATGGTTAGTGATGGTCTTAATTTAGCGCTTGTGGTGCCAATTTTTCTTGGATTTAGGCTTGGTACTCATGGGAAACAAATTGAGCTCAAGTGGTCTCTATATGGCTTGTTTGCTTTAATCTTCCTTTGGTTTGAATTTGAGGTAAAAGGTTAAGTTAAATTAGGCTAAATTGATGCATTTCTTAAATAATTTAAATATTAGAATTGAGATTTGAGCTGGTGGTAGAGGGATTGCAAGAAAATGATATTAGAAGGCAAAATGGGGCATAAAAAGCTTATGGCAGATGAAGCACCAAGTATGATACAATCACACCTCATTTACTGGTGCGCCTGCAATATTTCCAACAGCTAGGGAAAAATTGAGGTGTGATATCATGAATCAAAAGGGAGTGACCGCATTAACCAAAAAATTCCTCAAGTTGCTTTCTTGGTCTCCTAAAAATTTGTGTAAGTGTTTCCTATGCAATCCCAAGGTCATATCATGCCCAAATTAGGTTCTCAATTCACTTCTAAAATATTTTAAAGCATCAATTAAATATGGTAATTAAGTGTGTTGTTTAATAGGGCTAAGTTTTTTGGGTAATTAAGGGTGCCTTAAAGAAGAATTTAAGTGCCAAGTGGGGGCTAAGTAAGGTTCGATTTCTCCAATTACCTAAATGTTGGGTCGTGGACCTCAGGCCATCAGAATAGAGCCTATAGTTGTCTCAACCAAGCTAAGAAGCTTTGTTAGTAGGTCCACTATGGGAGCCCAAGTCAAGTTTGAAGAACTTGGAGAAGTCAAGCCGCTAAGTCGTTTACCCTGCACAATAAGGAAGCGAAAGATAGGTAAGTGACAGGAATGGGTGACGACCTACTCTTGGACCCGTAAATGGGAGTTAAGGGAGGTAAAGGATTCAGGATACGTGGGCCAGTTTCTTAAGTACCTCCACCATTTGAGCTCATGGCAAGCCTAAGACACCTTAGAATGTAGGAAGTCCTAAGTGTTGTATGTTGCACATCATTTAATCATGCATTGTATTTATTATTGTTTTCTTATTTGTTGTTAATTGTTGGATGCTTGGTTGTTTGTTTTCCATATGTACATAGTTGCTTGAGTTTCCTTGCAGGTACCAAGGGACCCTTAAGCTTATCTGTGCAGCTACTAACCTCGGGCCCAACAACTAAGTGAATAGTTGTGGGGTAAGTTTCTATATTTTGCAAGTACTTATTCTACTTCGAATCTTGTGTTTCTAAGTTACGTATAACCTAAGTTTTTTACTAAGAGTTTGTGCCCTAATAGTCTAGAGGCTATGATTTGCACAAGGACAAGTGAGGGCTTTGCACTTAGAGCTTGATAATTCAAAGGTAGGAGCTCAAGTAGATAATCATAGTAGTGTTTTGCCTTGTATATATGGTACCTTATGTACTAAGACATTGCGTCTATTAGGACATATTGTTGTGTAAGACCATTAAATTACTTTTGGGTGCATGCTACAGCTTATGTGTATGGACAAAACAATTACTTGAAGTTTAAATAACTAGTGTTTTATTGTCTTGGCACATTTTAAATATATTTTAAATGAAGTGCTTAAGCAACATTTTCTTTACTTATTTTACTTAGTTGAGTTGCATTGCCATGACAAACACAAGCAAATCTTCTTACAAGGTAGGCTAAGTGACTAGTTGCAAGTAAATTGTTATAGTTTATCGACAAGTAATAGTTAGCCAATAGTAACTAAATGTGATCACAGTCCCTAAAAGCCTACACATTAAGTAACCTAGAGCACTGGGACCCCACTTCGTAATAGTTTGGTATCAAAGCTGGTCAATGGTTCTAGTTCATGCAATAAGTGAACTAAGATCTAAGTGTTCCTTGTGCTAAGTGTGGTTGGTACTGCTTATAAGTTGCTCTGGGTACAGTCTTCTGGCTTTGGTTTCTAGTATCATGGTGAACACTCAGTCAGGTGTTGCTACTAAGGCTTAGGTTCCTAGTGTTGGGTTTCGGGAGCCAAGCAAGTGCATTGGAATATAACCAAAACCATCCAGGATCCAAGTGAAATGGAGTAAATCACGTGCTCAAAATTTTATACCTAGCTCGGTTGAGATCTTTCACCTAACTATTGACTCGAATTTCAAAACTTGAATAGTTTATGTGTTCAAGCTCTCTGTAGTATCCACATGAGCCTCTTGGGATCACCACGCCTCCACCATGTCCCGGTATATGAGTTCTTCTTGCGCTCGCAGTGCTAGCTTGCATCCTCCAAGGAATGGCAAGAAAAGAGTGCGGTTGGAACTTTCAGAACTCTTCTAATTTTGTCCTTAAAGAGGCTAGGGCAAAAGCTACGAATTTCTCACCATATGATGTATTTATAGTGAGAATCAACTCCTAAGCTAATGAGTTTCAAAGCCCTAATCCAATTAGGCTTTAATTTTGGGCCTAATAATGGCTCAACCTTTGGGCCAATCATTAATACGAAATTATCATGAAACCAAGACCAAACAATTCAGCCCATGCACTCAAATAATTGAATTGGCTCTATTTGTGAGACCCAATAGGCTCTTATCACATTGGCAATGATCACAAATCCATTTATAATCATAAACAGTAAGTGGTGTCTAGTGACACATCATTGCTATACAAGTGACAAGATTGTCGGTGATTCGACTAAACCTTTATGATCATTGTCCGTATATGCCATTATGCCTTTGTCCAAGATATCAAGACCAAGCACGAGACATGGAATGTGTCACTCTCATATAGTTTGATCTATGGTTTCTTGATTACCAAGTAGACTAACTTAAACTGATGATATTGATATCATATATCAACTCATCTGAACATGGTCATGCATTTTCTTAGTCTCACTCTATCAAGGGGCTCAAAGATATCACTCCCGTTATATAGGAGGGACAAATCCTATCTTGATCATACAAAACTCTCTGCATGATATGTGACATACCCATTGACCTCCTTTAAGTTCACTCAATTACGAGCAACAAGGGGAAGTATTAAAATATGTGACTCACATGTAGGGAACCTTGATGACCTTAGGTCAAAGGACTACATATACCATGATCACTATGAGAATCACTTATGGCACTCATATAATGATCCATGTAGCATTTTCATGGTGGGTTGGTCCAGTACACAAGTTCTCCAACTTGTAGCCATATGTAGACTGCATATCTTATATTAGTCTCCACATATGCTAGTCTTTACGTATTATTGTAACTCGCTCCACGATAATACTAGACTAGGGACATTTAAGAATATCATTATTCTAGGGTTATAATGATGTTTATTACGTTACGCAGAAATAAAATAACAAACATAATTACTGGATTAATACCTCAATAAAATATCATGACTTAATGTCCAAAATAAAATCATCGCATGATTAGCTTTTGGGCATAACACTAACACTTAGTGTGGGAACTAGTGACCCCAATGGGGCGGATATGACAGAAGTGGTGGCTTTGTTGCGTAGGCTGAATGAATCTATGAACCGAATGCTTCATGGAATGGCTATCCTGCTTGAGGAGCGTACTCAACCTCTGAATTGAGGGGAAACCTTAGATGACCTTAATGGAATAAGGGCCAAAGTACACCAAGGGCCAACGATGCACCAAGGTCAGGGGAGAAATCCCCCACCCCAAGGGCAAGGGCAAGGTCAAGAGCAAATGCATGAGCGTGTTCAAGTGAAAATTGAGGAGGATAGTGAGGAGGAGGATGAGGAAGATACCAATCCATGTAAGAGAATAAGGAGACCTATTATTCTGGACCACATGGGGCTTGTCTCAATATGCGGAGAAATTAACACTCCTAAGTTTAATGGTGTGGGTGATCCCGATGTGGGCGAAGGTCGGTTGTACCAAATTAATGAAATTTTTAAGAACATGAAATTTGATGACAAGGCTAAAATTGATTTAGTACCTTTCTTCTTAGAAGGCAAGGCATCTTTGTGGTGCAAGGATGTCATGGAGAGGCTCAAGTCCTATAATGAGGCTAAACTCAGGCAAAGGCTTAAGGAGCTTGATTGTGCTGAATTTGAGAAGGAATTTCAAAATAAATTCAATAGTGAGGCGGCCCAAGATCAAAAGATGATAAAATTTAACGAGTTGGTTCAAAGAAATCAGATGGTCCATGAGTATGAGAGGAAATTTAGTTCTGTTTTTTGGTATGCTCCTCAAATGGCCGAGAAGGATAAACTTAAGGCAAATAAGTTTATTTGTGGGCTTAAAGTGGAGTTAAGGAGCTTCTTGGCAGTTATTGGGGTTCGGACTTATCATGAGGTTGTTCAAAAGGTCTTGGCTTTAGAAAGAAAGTTGGTGGAGGTGAAACCCAAGGATAAGGCTATTGAGCCTATGGTCCAGGTGCACTCAAGGTTGTCAGGCAATAGGTTTAACCCGGGTGAAGACCAAGGTTCCTCTAAAAAATGCAAGAAGATCAAGAAGGGCTGTTGCCCTAACTGTTAGAGATTTCATGGTAATAAACCATGCACCCTCAGTACTGACTTGTGTAATTATTGCCGCAAGCCTTGACATTGGCCTAGGGAATGCCCAAGGATTAGGCAAGAGCAAGGCCAAGGAAGGGCCGAAGCTTTAGGGGCCGAGAATGCACCTACTAAGGCCCTTTTCCAACCACATGTTTTTACATTGTGATGCGAACCCCGATGGTATAAAGACCACGAAACGCGCCCAAGATGTTTTTCAAGGTCCACAAGACATCAAAGAGACTGGATTTGAAGACCCCAACCCCTAATCAACCTGTGACTAGAAATGAGAAGTATAAGAATACCAAGAACACAAGCACACTTGTGCACCAAGGTAGTCCACAAAGAACCAAAGAAAAATTCTCTCCAAAGTAGCAATATTATTTCATGCCAAGGCTGCTATTTTACAACTAGAATATGTGCCTATTTATAGGCCTAAGCTAGGGTAAAAGACTCAGCAAAATTCGCAACCCAAGTCACCTAGGAAAGCTAGATACAAAATACTCAAGAAAACCTAGTCAAACTAGGATTCCTACACCCTTTTAACACATGTTTAAGGTGTGCAGAGAATTCCATTTATCCTAAGTGACCTAAATCACTTCCATAGCCTAAATAACATCCTAAATAATGTAAATACACAGGAAAATAAAATAAGATACGTTACAACACAAGATTGGCCATAAAAACCCCAAAACAGTCTTCTTAGGTGGTTCTTGCTTGTGTCTTCAACTTCAAGCTAAACTTCAAACTTGATGAAGCCATGATTTCTCAAAATTCAAAGCATGAAAGTTGTAGATATCTTTCTTACATTTGAAATGGCACCTGAATCACACAAAACGCACATCTAAATCCAAAGATATGCCCGAAATACTGCAACTGCTTCCAAACCAGCGATAACTCGCAAATCGCGACTTTGAAGCTAAATTCGACCTTCTTAACGTGCAAAATGGGTTTCATGGTCTTCATATGATTTGTAGATACAGATGTTAGATTTCTAATGAATCAAGAATTACCCAATTATGATCTGTGTAGCTCAAGATATGATTTTTCTACCAGAATATCACCAATCTGTCAACATCCAAGCTTGGCCATCATCTCCATATGATTCCTTGCATGTTCCAACAGCTCCTTGAGAAATTTCAAGGCCATTCTCCATGAAAAAACTTGAAACAAAAGCTTGAAGTGCACTAATGAGCTCCTTAACTTCCTTTCTTGTCAATGGTCCACTAGCTATCTTCAATGCATCCTTGCCATCTTTGGTTGTGCCTTCTTTGATCGTATCAGCTCCCCCCTCCTTAGAAGGATTCATCCTCGAATCAAAACCTGCATTAGAAAAGGGAATTGAATCAATAACAATGAAATGATCAACACATAAGCATATACCTTTCGCATAAGCACCAATAGCATGGGATGCTTGTGTATGGAGCTTTAATCTTGTAAAAAACCTGAACCAATTTCCAAATGCAATGATAATTTTGATACCTCCAGGGTCAAAAACAAAGTTAGAAACAATTAGCGCAAAAAATCTGAATGTTTGCACAATTTTCATCTTAACTCTAGGCAATACTTTCATTGTCTTTGCCATCTCAAAAACATTATTCCCAAAACTAGTAAAGGTGTTGGAATAATTTACCTTAAGGATGCTGTATGCACTCAAAACAAATGGACCTAAACTCACACAAGTGTCAAGGTCATAAAAAGCACAAGTTATGCATGTCAAGACAATAGTTTGCATAGGCCATTCAAACAAACAAGAATTGAACACAATGTGGCCTAAACTAATAACAAAACAAGGATGCATGAATTTCACAAAAATCCTAAGCATTTTAAATGAAACAAGATTGGAGTAGATAGGATTAAGTGAAACCAATTCAATAGCAAACTTATTTTTGCATGTATATGCACAACAATGTATAAAATTTGTGAATGGGATGTGACATAAAACAAACGACTCAACATATCTCCTTAAAAGGCTGAATTTAAAACCAAAATTTTCACTCAAAATAAAAACTTTGAGGTTTGGACATAAAGCAAAAAGATCAATGTTGAAAAGTTTGTGTAATGCATGTGTCATGGCAAAAAAATGTTTGCTGGAAATTAAAGATTGACACACAAAAATGGGCTGAACATGAATGGACATCAAAGAAATATGTAATGTATGTGTATGAACTAATTTATGCATGCAAAATTCCAAAAAAGTAGATTTAACTTGAGACAAAACAAAACAATGTGAAATGGATGCAAAACAAACAAATTCAAAAACAAAAGACTCCAAAACAGACTTTTCTTTAGAGAAACTCAAGCAATTCCAAAGAGGATTTGACAAAACCAAAGAATTAGAAGCTTTAAAACCATATTTTTTCACAGTTTCATGCTTACTTCCTTCTCTTAATCTAGTTTCAAGAAAACCATTCTTCAAAATAACATTGCAAGAAAACACACATTCTTTGAGATTTTCATGCAAAACCACATCACATCTAAGTGTAAGGAAGAAATACATTACATTGGTTGGACTTAGTCTCCAAGTATCTTCCTTTGGAACCACAAAATTTTCACCTTTGCATTCAATGGCTTTGGTTGGAGTTGCATTAATTTCATCCCCTTGAAACATAGGATAAGAAACAATGTTAGGCAAACTTTTGCATATGAAATCACTTGGACTCACCTCAAATTGTTCCTTCTCTACCTCCTTTGTTGGTTTGATGCATGGGATATGACTTGGAATATTGGGAACACCAACTTCTTTAATGGGCAGCAACTCACTTGATTCTTGTAGCTTATCTCCACTTAAGTCCTGAAAAGAAGACAACACAATACTAGAAGAAGACTCCATTGTGTTAGATGAAAGTATGGCTTCTCTGTAGGTCTTTCTCTTTTCACTCGGCTTAGGTTCATTGCACTCTTGTCTTCTCTCAACTTCGCACTCAATTTTTTCTCTCGGGAACTCTCCACTCTTTTTCCCCTTATGTTCACTCTTTTCACTCAATCTCTCGGTTGTTCTCTCAACTTTCCCCTCATCTCTCTTGCCCTCAACTTTCCCCTCTTTTTCTTTTCTCTCAACCTCACTTTGAAGGTACAAGCATGATTGACTTTTCTTGTTGAGGCCGAGACAAGTCTCCTTTTATGCCCTCCACTTTTGGCTTGGGTGCTTCTCTTACATCCTTGCTCCATGCTCCTCTCCATGTGGAAATTCCTCCTTGAGACATCTTGGATACCTTGGAACTTTTGAAAATCCTCTCGACCTTAATGGCATGATGAAACAAATCCTCCATGTTGAAATAAGGCACAATTTCCACTTCATTGGCAATCTCAGGATTGAGACCATTAATGAATCTAGCAATGGTGGTCTCCTCATCCTTCATGATGTTGGCTCGGGTCAAGGTCATCTCCAAGTCTTTATGGTAGTCCTCCATAATCCTTTGGCCTTGCACTAGCTTTTGAAGCTTGAGGCGTTGATCTCTAGTGTAGTAGCTAGGAACAAATCTCCTCCTCATTAATGCTTTAAGGGCTCTCCATGTGTGTATGGGCTCCTCCTCATTCCTTCTCCTAGAAATAACATCCTGATTCTACCATACAATAGCATAATTAGTGAACTTTATGGTAGCCAATTTAACCTTTTTTTCCTCAGAGTTATGATGGCAATCAAACACCATCTCAATCTTTTGCTCCCACTCCCAATATGCATCTAGATCACTCTTCCCTTGGAAAGATGGAATGGTAAGCTTGATGGAATTTAGGTTGTCATCCTCTCTTGGCTCACACCTCCTTAGAAACCCATGGTCATGTCAAACTCTTTCTTCCTCCTTGGGTTCTTCTCTTCTTGGACCTCTCCTTGGTTGCAAGATGGGATTAGGTCTCCTTGGGAACCTCAAATCTATGTCCTCAATCCTCCCCACAAGTCTATTGAGAGTTTCTTGAAGCTCTCTTATGGTTGGCTCCTCATTGTTCTCACTTCCACCCTCCTATCCTCCTAGCCCTCCATATTCCTGAAAATAACGAAGATCCTCACAAACACTCACCTCATGTGTTTCACTAAAATGGTGAACACTCACACACTCAATTTGTTAGTGAGAATATTGCTATTCAGAGGGTTCTCAAAAGTTCTAAGAAAACTGTCCTCAAAGCACACAAGAAAACTTGAATTCTTGAAAACAATTTTGACTCCAAAAAAGGTGGGCTAAACAAGCTTTAAAAGACTCTGGGAAGCTCTTGCAATTGATGATCACAAGAACCACAAAGAAAGCTTTTTTGGCTCAAAAACAATGGGATAGGTTTTTGGGGCGCAAAACTTTCAACACTTTGAGAACTTCTTTTTTGCAAGCTCTTTTCTTTGTTCTTTTCTTGTTTTCCTTCTTCTCTCTTTTTTTTTTTTTTTTGCTTGCTGTTTTGATGCTAAAACAACTTTCTCCTTGAAGTTCCTTGCTACCAAAGACAAAAAGTCAGTTTTCTATTCGGCCAAAACAAGAAACTATTGAAACTTGCACAATTTGAAACAACTTTTTGATACCGAAACTTCCTGAACTTGGATCATTCTTTTTTTGGTGTTTTCTTAACTCTAGGATGCTGGAAACAATGAAAACAAGAGAGATTAATAAGGCTGGACACAAAACAGAAAGATAAGAAATAAACAAGATCAATTGAAATAAAACCAAGAACACTAGACAACACAGATTGACTTTTTTTGTTGTTTTTGTGATTTTTAGACTTGAACAAGGATGGAATAAAAAGGACAGACCTGAAACAAGAAGAAAAAGGATTAAAACAGAGGATTAAGACACAAAATTACTGGAAAAAAATTGAAAGAAAACCGAAGATAAACAGGAACACAAGATATGTCCTTCAATGGAACTTGTGGCTCTGATACCAACTAATGCGAACCCCGATAGTATAAAGACCACGAAACGCACTCAAGATATTTTTCAAGCTCCACATGACATCAAAGAGACTGGATTTGAAGACCCCAACCCTAATCAACCTGTGACTAAAAATGAGAAGTATAAGAACACAAGCACACTTGTGCACCAAGGTAGTCCACAAAGAACCAAAGAGAAATTCTCTCCAAAGTAGCAATATTATTTTATGTCAAGGCTGTTGTTTTACAACTATAATATGTGCCTATTTATAGGCCTAAGCTAGGGTAAAAGACTCAGCAAAATTCACAACCCAAGTCAAATAGGAAACCTAGATACAAAGGACTCAAGAAAAGCTAGTCAAACTAGGATTCCTACACCCTTTTAACACATGTTTAAGGTGTGCAGCGAATTCCATTTATCCTAAGTGACCTAAATCACTTCCATGGCCTAAACAACATCCTAAATAATGTAAATACATAGGAAAATAAAATAAGATACGTTACAACACAAGATTGGCCATAAAAACCCCAAAACAGTCTTCTTAGGTGGTTCTTGCTTGTGTCTTCAACTTCAAGCTAAAATTAGAACTTGATACAGTCATGATTTCTCAAAATGCAAAGCATTAAAGTTGTATATATATTTCTTAGCTTTGAAATGGCACTTGAATCACATAAAACAGACATCTAAAGCCAAAGATATGCCCAAAATACTGCAACTGCTTCTGAACCAGCGATAACTCACAAATCGCTATTTTGAAGCTAAATTCGGCCTTCTTAACGTGAAAAATGGGTTTCATGGTCTTGATATTATTTGTAGATGCAGATGTTAGCTTTCCAATGAATCAATAATTACCCAATTATGATCTTTTTAGCTCAAGATATGATTTTTCTACCAAAACATCACCAATCTGTCAACATCCAAGCTTGGCCATCATCTCCATATGATTCCTTGCATGTTCCAGCAGCTCCTTGAGAAATTCCAAGGCCATTCTCCATGAAAAAGCTTAAAACAAAAGCTTGAAGTACACTAGTGAGCTCCTTAACTTCCTTTCTTGTCAATGGTCCACTAGCTATCTTCAATGGATCCTTGCCATCCTTGGTTGTGTCTTCTTTGATCGTATCACATTGTCTGGCTAGACACCCAGAGAGCCGAAAACTATGTAACATTACTTTAATGTTTAGGATAGTAGTATTAAGATTTTGTTTGATACTGGTGCTACTATTTTTGTTATTTCTTTAGGCATGGTTGTTAAGTTAAGATTGCAAAGAACTTTAATGGATAAGATGAGATTTATTAATACTGCTAGGAGAAATATTATCTTCACCAATGAAATAGTTAAAGGGTATCCTTTGGAGTTAGGGGATTGTAGGTTGTTATGTGACCTTCAATACCATATGATGTTGTCCATGGAATGGATTCGTTACTTAGGTAGATGGTCCAAATTGACTGTGTAGGTTGTAAGGTCATCCTTGAGGATGCCTCAGGGGTAAGTGTGACTTGCATGGGCAGTTTGGCAAGTAGCGCCAAGAGCTGGCACCTCAAGTTGTTGGAGTCCATTGCCATTGTGAGTGAAGAAGAACATTACTCACTAAATGGGGTAGCAGTTGAAGAGCAACTTAAAGAAATCTCAATATTCAATCTATTTTTAGAAGTTTTTTTTTTGTAGATCTTCTAGGGTTGCCTCCAAATAGGGAGATTGAATTCTCCATACACTTACAGCTTAGGGCAGAACCGATTTCCATACCCCCATATCATATGTCAGCACCTGAAATGGATGAGCTGAAAATGTAGTTAGAAGAACTGCTTGAGAAAGGCTTTATAAGGCCAAGCATTTCCTCGTGGGGTGCCTTAATGTTGTTTTTGAAGAAGAAAAATGGAACCTTACATTTGTGTATACATTATAAAAAACTGAATGCAATAACTGTGAAGAAAAAATATCCATAGCCCAGGATCAATGACTTATTTAATAGGTTAAAAATGGCAAAGGTCTTTTCTAAAACAGAATTATGGTCTGGATACTTCTACATAAGAGTAAAGGAATAAGATATCCCAAAAACTGCATTCAGGACTAGGTATAGGCATTATGACTATACAGTTATGCCTTTTGGGGTGACTAATGCTCCAACAGTGTTCTTGGATGCCATGAATCAAATTTTTAGACTACACCAAGATCAGTTTGTTAAGGTGTTCATTGATGATATTTTAGTATACTCTAAGACTCTCCAAGAACATGAGGAACATTTAAGGGTAGCTTTGCAAATGCTTAAAGATAACCTATATTATGAAAAACTATCTAAGTGTCAATCTTGGGCAGTGAAATTCCATTTCTTGGGCATATTATAAATGTTCAAGGACTAAATATTGACCTAAAAAAGGTAAAAGCAATGGTGGAGTGGAAATGCTAAACCATTGTAAGTGAAATTTGAAGTCTCTTAGGGTTGACAGGCTATTACCGAAGGTTCATTGAAAAATTCTCTATGATAGCTTCGTCATTGACTGCCTTAACAAAAAAGGCACAAAAGTTCATCTGGACTTTTAAGTGTGAAGAAAGTTTCCAAGAGTTTAAGAAAAGGTTAACTTTTGCTTCCCATCTTAATCCTACCAGATCCGTATAAGACATTTTGTGGTGTATACTGATGCATGTAGGTCAGGATTAGGATGTGTGTTCATGCAGGACAAGCAATTGATTGTATATGGGTCTAGGCAATTAAGGCCTAACGAATTGAACTACCCGATGCATGATCTTGAATTGGCAGCCATTGTGTTTACTTTCAAGCTCCGGAGACATTACCTTATGGGAATGTCCCTTAAGATATTTATAAACCATAAGAATCTAAAGTATTTGTTTACCCAAAAGGACCTGAACATGAGGCAGAGAAGGTATATTGAGTATATCAAGGATTATGGTTGCTCAATAGACTATTCTTTAGGTCAAGGCATTGTAGTTGCCAATGTGTTGAGCCATAAGTACTCTAGGGTGACTCTTTCCAAAGATCAAGTGGCCAGTACCTCAGAAGGTTCCAATGTGAAATAATTCTCGGTCCTGTATGAAATTTGGCAGGATTAGGAAAGGGCTCAAGTCATGGTCTTGGAAATTCAGTCAACTTGGTTGGCTACAATTAAAGAATCCCAAGACAAGGACCTAAACTTGAAAAACTTGAAGAAAATTTCTAGGGAGGAAAGGCATGGTATTGTGTTGAAGGAATTTAAATACAAGGATGGGTTACTTTATTATGATGCCCGACTCTATGCGTCAAGTGATTTAAGGTAACAAGTGTTGAAGGAAACATATATTAGTAAGCTTAAGGTTCACCCCGGCGTGAATAAGATGTACCATGACCTTAGGACTCATTTTTTGGTGACCAATGTTTAAGAGGAACATTAATGAATATGTGTCTAACTGCCTCACTTGTCAAATGGTGAAGGCAGAGCACCAAAAGCCATCAAGAATGTTGCAAAGTTTACCCCTCCTGGAAAGAAGGTAGGGATCCATCACCATGGACTTTTATGTTAGGCTACCCAATACAAAAATTCAGCATGACTCAATATAGGTGGTGATGGATAGGTTAACAAAATTTGCACATTTTATCCCCATTAAGATCACATACACCATGGAGAAGTTGGCCCAATTGTATGTCTGGGAAGTTGTGAGACTCCATGGAATCCCTGATGAAATTATATCTGACAGAGATCCTCGTTTTGTCTCAAGGTTCTAGAATGTCTTTTAAAAGGCTATGGGTTCCACTGTGAGCCTAAGTACTGTTTATCACCCATAGACTGATGGGCAAACTGAGTGGGTGATCCAGACCTTGGAAGACATGTTACGAAGTTATATGATGGATTTTAGAAGGGATTAGGACCAACACCTACCTTTGATTGAGTTTGCTTATAATAATAGCTATCAAGAAGCTGTTAAGATGGCACCCTATGGAGCTTTGTACAGGCATAAGTGCGTGAAGGCTTATTGTTGGGTAGATAAAGTAGATGAAGTGGTTGTTGGCCTGGAAATTACTACCAAAACCACAACAAAGATTAAGTTGATCTAAGTAAGGATCAAAATTGCCTCAAATCGATAGGCCAAGTATGCCAATGTGTGAAGGAAAAACTTGGAATTTGATATAGGAGACAAAATACTCCTTAAGGTTTCCCCAATGAAGGAATCCTTGAAAGCATAAAAAAAGTAGCTTACTAGTTGGCTTTGTTACCAAATTTGGCTCATGTTCACAATGTCTTCCATATAAGTTCACTAAGGAAATGCATTGTGAATCTTGGGTAAGCCCCATCAGCCAGATCAATAACGGAGGACCTAAGTTACAAAAAGTACCCAATTAAGTTTCTCACTACTAAAACAATGTCTTTTTCCAACGGCCAAAATTTCCAATGGCTCGGTCGCTGGAAAATTCCAACGTGATGAGCCGTTGGGAAAATGAAAGATGAATTTCCAACAATCTGGCCATTGGAAAACTTAAGATCATATTTTTCAATGGCTTAACCGTTGGAAATTTCAAATGCGTTGAGCCGTTGGAAAATATAACATTGGGAATTTTAAAAAATTCAATTTCCAATGGCTTGGCCATTGAAAATTTACAACGCAAAGCCGTTAGAATCTCGGGTAAGTGTTAGCCCTATCAGTCATACCAATAATAGAGGACCTAAGTTACGAAAAGTACCCCATTAAGTTTCTCACTACTAAAAAAATGTCTTTTTCCAACAGCCAAAATTTCCAATGGCTCGGCCGCTGGAAAATTCCAATGTGATGAGCCGTTGGAAAAATGAAAGATGAATTTCCTACAGTCTGGCCATTGGAAAACTTAAAATCATATTTTCCAATGGCCTAGCCGTTGGAAATGTCGTTGAGCCGTTGGAAAATAGAACATTGGGAATTTCAAAAAATTCAATTTCCAACAGCTTGGCCATTAAAAATTTATAACGCGAGGCTGTTGGAAACTCTCACATTGAAAATTGAATTTTTTTATTATTTATAATTATATATTTCATTGATATTTATATTTATATATATTCATATTAATATATTTATATACATTTATATAACGTTCAAATATTTGTTTATATATATATTGATCGTACATTTATATAATATAATAATATAATAATGGAATAATAACAATAATTATAATATAGTTGTGTGTGTAAATCTACTAACTCAACTTATCAGGCGCAATTAATTTGGCCGAAAACTAACCAAAACCTATTCGAACCCTAGCTATATATATACATTATCATCTCCCGTCTCGCCTCCCCCATCTGCGCTCTCCATTCACCTCTTGCTCTCTTCGTCGCTCTCCTTTCTCTGCTCTCTCTGTCGCTTTCTTCATCTCTGCACTCTCCTCGCCTCTCTCCTTTCTCTGCTCTTTCCGTTGTTCTCTCTGCTCTCTTCGTTCGCTTTAGTTGCTTACCATTCATCGCCTGTGCTTGCCTGTCTCCCCTTGTCTCTGCTCTTCGTCTGCTCGCTTCTCCGCTCGACGATTGTCCGCTGTGGATGAGAACCGCACCAGATCCGTGGCTGAGCACCGCACCAGATCCTTTCCAGATTGCCACCATTCTCGTCGTAGCACCAGATCCGCACCGTTCTCCCTTGCCCGCCGTCACTCGCCTTGCGTCGCCATACCCTTTCGTCGCCGCACTCCGGTTGCTAGTGGGATATGGGGGATATCTGCTTTGTCAGAATTTTGCTTCGATTCCCGGTCGCTTTGATCCACATCTGATTTTAGATCTGCTCCGATTTTGGATTGTGACTTTGTTGCTTGATTTTAATTTATGTGCTTTTTTTTTATGATCTGTTTTGCATTGTGAATTTTATGATTTGTTGCATTTTTTAAGTTATGTGATTTTTTGTAATTTTTGTATTTCCTGATTTTGTGATTTTGTATTTTTTGTATTTTTCTAATTTTATGACTCTTGTGATTTTTTTGTAGTTTTATTGAATTTGTTTGTAATATTATACAATATACTAGTGTTTATTAAAATAAAAAAATATTTTTTGTAAATATGAAAATAAGTTTGATAATATATTAAAAAATGTTTGGGAGTTGGTTAATTTTTTGTCTTTTAAATTGAAGTTTCCAACAGCCAGGCCGATAGATTTCCAACGGCTGATCCAACAGCTATAGCCGTGATAAACCAAAAACCCCAAAGCTCATGGATGGCCATTGATAATATCCAACAACTTTGTTCCCAACAATTAGGCCGTTGGAAATTGTAATGGCTTTAAATTGGGCCGTCGGGAAAAAAAAAATTTCTGAAGGTTTTGCCAATGTGCCATTGAAAACTCTGATTTCCAATACGAGTTAGTAGTGTCTTAATCACCAAGTCAAGAAACTAAGGACAAAGTAGATCCTAATGGTTAAGGTAATATAGTCTAACTAGGGCTGTTATCGAGCCGAGCCGAGCCCGAACGCCTGGGGCTCGAGCTCGGCTTGTTTAAGTTTGGTAGGTGTTCGGGTTCAGGCTCGGGCTCGACGAGCTCGAGGAAATGGTGCTCGAGTTCAGCTCGGTATGATGATCGAGCTCGATTCGAACGTTTGAAATGTTCGAAAAACCTGTTAAAAAGCAAATTGTACGAGTTCGGTTCGGGCTCGATTAGGTATGCTCGAACTTGAGCTCGTTTTGAAAAAAGGAAGAAAAACAACAACAGAATTCATAACACTAGCTGACATCAAGTTCAATTACACAAATAATAATAAGAAAAAAACAAATTACACAAATAATAGAGAAGTCAAACAAATGGAAATATCAATCAGTGGAAGAGAGTGAGGGAGAAGGAAGTTTCATTTCCTGGTTACAAGCACAAACAAATTACTGAAAAGAAAATAATTTTTTTTCCTCACTGGAATTTTGGGGAGTCGTCCAAGTCGGAAATTGTTAATAGTTCCAAATTCTCCATCATGTGCAATTGGGAAAGCATCATTAAGCACATAGGTTTTCTTTAACAACTCCAATTGTGCTTGTGAACTTCAATCTTAGCCAAAATTGCATCTCTCTCTTCCTGCCCATAAATTTTTCATATGATGAAGGGTTAAATATCAAAGACAAATGAATAAAGGCATTTATAAAAGCAACAAGAAAATATTCAAACAGATTCTTTATCAGGAAATGATAGACATGCAGAGGAAGCTGCTGAACCTAGCTACTAAGGCAAGTTTCACAAGACAACCAAGATCCTGGGAATATTTGAAGGCTACGTCAGATAGTTTTCTGTCCAAGAAAAAACCAACATTACCAACCTCAGCAGCCTTGCAGTATCACCATTGATCAAATTGTAACTTAAGTAAATGAATTCATAGAACAGGCATTTGCAATAAACCTGATGTGCAATCAATTAGAACTGAAAATTATTGAACTCCTGCCAGTACCTGTTCACAGCAATTCCAAGGAACATAAGAAACTAAGAAGGGTGAAGAAGTTGGTCAAGATCACGAACAAAAGGAAATGGAAAGAAAACAGAAAAGGCAAAGAAAACTATATTGTACAATTTCAGCTTGTTCATCAAGAGGCAAGAATCACTTTGAAAGAAACATACCGCTCCTCCAATTCTTTGAAGCGGTTTGATTTCTGCTCCAATTCCTTAAGTTCAGAATTTACTTTCGCATTCTGTTTCTCTATTTCTTCAATTGCAGCTTCAAGTTTTCTTTCTTCTTCCTCAATCTAGGAACAGCAAAAAATAAACAGAGGTATTATACCTCAAACAGAAAAAAATCCGCAAATCAGCCACACATTTTATGTCCAAAATCAGAAGTATTATACATGTCCGATCGCGAAGAACTCAGGCGGAGGGTCGCGACGCGCGACAAGTATGAACTCAGGCGGAGCCGTGGGGGAAGAGTTCCGGCAGACTAGGTCCGGCGGAGGAGTGAATCGCGAGCGCCACAGAGGAGAAGTCCGATCGCGAAGAAGTCCGACGAATCATCTGCGGAGGAGTGAATCGCGAAGATGTCCGATCGCGAAGAAGTCCGACTGCGGAGGAGTGAATCGCGAAGAAGTCCGATCGCGAAGAACTCAGGCGGAGGGTCGAGATGCACAACAAGTATGAACTCAGGCGGAGCCGAGGAGGGGTGAATCACGTAGAGGAGAACGCAGGCAGAGGCTTGCTCGTTGTTGCTTCCTGATCGTGATGAAAACTCCGGCCGCCGATGACCGATGCTGAGGAGAATGGAACCTGAGGCTAACAGATTTCACGATTTCTAGCTACCTAGCCCGATTTTACGATTTGTTATTTGTTATTTTTAGGTTTCTTGTTTTATTTACTTTAAATTATTAATAATATATTATTAATATTTATATTATTATATAGGTTCGATAGGCTCAAAAACATATCGAATCGAATACTAACATATTCGAGCTCGATTCGATAAGAGATTCGAATAATAAAAATGGTTCGAGCTCGTATTCGAAGTTCGTAAAGCTCGGTTCGTTAAGTCCAATTTCGAGCTCGAATTCGAATAGTTCGATAAATGCTCGGTTCGATAACAGCCCTAGGTCTAACTATGGTTAAGGGAAGGCCACTTAGGAGACTGAGCAAGATATGAAATGGTAATATCCAAGTGAATTTGCTTGATTTAGTAGGAATTAAACCAAATTTCTAAAGGAGAAGAAAGGAGGGAAGGATGTAATGACTCTCCTAGTTAATGATTTGTTTTGGCTCGGTAAGCATGTTTAATTAAAGTGTTTTTATCTAAATGCCTCAAACTATTAAGCAAGAAAAACCAGCTAAGTAAAGTTGTATTGTATTCCTATGTGTAAAATGGCACCAAAGGGTAAAAAGGAAAATTTGTTAATTTTGACTTAAGTGAGTGACATGGCTGTAATTTTATTGAAATTAAGGTCATGCAAGTATTTTTGACCAAATAGGTTAAGGACATAAGTTACTTTAACCATTGGAACAAAAAATGAAAGTTAGAGACCTAAAAGCAGTAAGGAATTAGAGTTTTTGTGCCACTTGTACCATAAAAATAAAAAGGCTAAGGGCATGGAAACAAATTTTCCCCATTGGAACCTAAGGATAGCCCAGTTGGTGAAGGAAGCAAAAAAAAAAAAATGATTTGACATGTGGAAGAAATTTTATCAAAGCTTTAGTGGGAGTTGGTGATGACCTTTTAGAGCAAAACATAGTAACCATCCATCATCTCTTTCCTAAGCCATTTTCGTTCTTCCCTTTCCTTTATATCTCATCTTCACCATTTCTTCAAAATCCCACAAAATTCATGCAAAATTGAAGGTCCCAAAGCATGTATATCAAGGCTTTAGCATATTTCTTGTGGTTTGGGTGCATTTGTCTTGTCCCTTGCAAGTTTTGGCTTGAAACCCTAAGGTGAGTTTGTCCATGGGTTTAACTTGGTTCTAAGCTTGAAATATGGCCAGTGATGGTCTTAATTTAGTGCTTGTGGTGCCTATTTTTCTTGGATTTAGGCTTGGAACTTAAGGGAAGAAAATTGAGCTCAAGTGGGCTTTATGTGTCTTGTTTGCTTTAATCTTGCTTTGGTTTGAATTTGAGCTATGTGGCTAAGTTAAATTAAGTTAAATTTATGCATTTCTTACATAATTTAAACATTAGAAAAGAGACTTCAGCTGGGTTGTAAAAGGATTGCAAGAAAATGAAATTAGAAGGCAAAATGGGGCATAAAAAGCTTGTGGCGGATGAAGCAATAAGTATGATGCAATCACACCTCATTTGGTGATGCGCCTGCACCATTCCCAACAATTGGGGAAAAATTAAGGTACAATAGCACCAATCAAAGGGGCATGACCGCATCAACCAAAAAATTCCCCAAGTTGCTTTGTTGGTCTCCCAAAAACATGTTTAAGTGGTTTCTATGCAACCCCAAGGTCATATCATGATCAAATTAAGTTCTCAATTCACTTTTAAAATATTTTAAAACATCAATCAAGTAGGGTAAATAAGTATATGGCTTAAGAGGGCTAAGTTTGGAGGGTAAGTAAGGGTCCTTAAGGAATAATTAAGGTCCCAAGTGGGGGGTTTGACCTCTCCAATGACCTAAATGTTGGGTCATGGACCTTGGGCCACTCGAGTAAAACCTAAAAGAGTCCCAACCAAGCTAAAAAGCTTGATATGTAGGTCCACTAAGGGAGCACAAGTCAAGTTCAAAGAAGTTGCACCTAAATTATTTTAATTACTGACAAGTAATAGTGAGCCAATAGTAACTAAGTGGAATCACAGTCCTTAAAAGCCTACACATTAAGTAATCCAGGGCACTGGAACCCCACTTTGTAACACCAGATTACACGTTAAGTAATCCGGTGCACTGGGACCCCACTCTGTGACACCAGATATAGTTTACTCAATTAGTCTGATTTCAAGGTTAATGAACCAACCAAGAAAGTTACACTTTGCACCAGGAAAAAAAGATTCTTAGATATCTACAACATACTAAGAACCTTGGGGTTCGATATGTCTAATAGGCCGACAACAGATTAGTCGGGTCTACAAATAGTGATTGGGCAGGTTCATCTGATGAACAAAAAAGCACATTAGGATATATATTCAGTCTTCGAACAAAAATTATGTCATGGGCATCCACGTAACAAAAACTTTTATCACTATCATCCACTGAAGTAGAATATATGGCCAGAATAGTTGTAGCATGTGAAGCAGTTTGATTAAGAAGAATTTTGGATGACTTGCAACAAAAACAAAATGGTCTGGCAATCATTTATTGTGACAATATGTTTGCAATAACCTTGATAAAAGATCTAGTATTTTATGCACGAACAAAACATATTAAATTACAATATCATTTCATTAAAGACTTGGTGCAAAAAGTAGAGATCCAGTTGAAGTATACCAATACAAAAGATCAACTAGCAGATATCTTCACAAAGATTGTGGTAAGAGAAAACTTATTCAAGTTTCAAGAGAAACAAAAATTAAAAATTATATAATTTTTTGACAACTTGCAATTGGGTACAAAGTAAGGTGGCATATCAAGGTTCTCAACAGCCAAGTAAATCAAGATTAAACATCTCAAATCCTGGTTGTTTTATAGCTGGTTAATTATTTAGAAGTCAAAATTTTTTGGCAAAAAAAGGCTCCACATGTAACCATCAATCTTTTCTTGGTAGCTAAGTAAATGTGCTAATTGGTTAACTTAGTTTTCATGGTTTTTTGCGAGCTAGAAACAAAAATAACCCAACTGTAAGTTAGTGGTAGAAAGTCAAAAGGTATGGCTGGTCAAGACAAATTCAATTAGAACTCTTCTTGGCAATAGGTGACAAGATGACTTATAAATAGCCATGAAAACCTTTGTGTAAGGCAATGTATTGGAATTGACTCTATGTAATAAAGAGTTGAGTTCTTCTATTTCTTTCCAATTCTTTTAGTCCCTCTCTACCCAAAATATCTTTACCTTTTTCCCTAAATCTTTTAAACTTTGTTTTAGCACCCAATAGTTCTGACTCTCTTCACCTTCCTCATAAGCCGTTGACATTGCTCACCACTAGCTCGCCACATTACTCCTCGCAAACCCACCCTGCTGTAGATCCATTCAAAAAAAAGTATAGGGTGAATTGAATTTTTAGATTGATTGCAATTGCTTCCATTTGTTGAAGTTGATTTGGTTTCTTCATTTTTTATTCAAATTCCTCCTTGTTTCTTTTATTTGAATTCTAGTTGTTATTGATTATAAAATAGGGATGATATGGCACTGCAGATAAAGAAACAGAAGGGTGGTGTTGTCAGTGGAAAAGAAGTGCAAGAGCCGAAGCGTTGATTATGGTGCGCGTTGATTGTGGTTGGTTGGGGTTGAAAGCCTACTTCAATTTAGGTTTAAGCCAAAAAATGACAACTGCCTATAAGTTAAAAAAAATCGGGTTTGGGCCCGAATCCAACCCGAAAGTCAAAAATTGCACCCCTACTCTAGAAATGATAACCACTGTGCACTGAGAGATAGCAAATGGATTTGAGACTATCTGCTTAGTCGTGTTCAACAAACGTAGAGCATTAGATAGAGATCCCTTTAGCACATGCAGAACTGGACATAGTCAAAGACAAAAGTAACATTTAGGACCAGGAGATTGCAAGTAGCCATGTTGTACTCCAGTAGACTCTCAAGTTCTATTTCTACTGTTGAAGCGCATAAAGGGATTTAAGTTCTATGTTGGAGTTTTGGCCGCACATTGATTCCCATGGAAACTTAGGCTACATCTCCTATTCCATTTGATTGCCTCCAATAAGCATCAATGATAAAATTTCTAGAGAATGGAACATAGGTTGTAGTTTGTTGGATCCCTAAATGTGGCAGAGAGGGTATGGCTAATATAAGGAAGATTTTAGCTTTTTGGCTTCATATTCGCAAGATCTAAAAATTTATTGAATAAGAATGTCTTATTTTACTATAACTGGTTGGCCGTGGAATGACACATAACAAGATGTACATTTGTTTCTATTTAACCAAATAAGTCAGATGGTAGAGACTAGATAGGTTCTTTATTCAAAATGCCATTTCTTCTAACCACAAGTAAATCAAAAAGCCAAGCTTCAATGATAGGGAAGTTTCTTCTCGATAGTCTTATATGGAAATTGTCCCAGACTTCTTGTTAGCCCTAGGACTCCTAGAAGAGATGTAATGAGGTTTCAGGTTCTACCTAGCATCTTCAATGCACTTGGTAGAAGGTCCACTATGAGATGGTATATTACTGGTTGTTGGGATGGCATTAAGCAAACATTTTCAAAAGAAGACTTTTTTCAAAATTAATGAAAAGACCATGTGAGGTGCTATTGCTAACGTGTTTGTTGTCAAGTTGAGTGGAAAGGCAGAAAATTTTTGAAGTTTTCATATTGTAACCTTGTCTACTACTATACAAGTATGAACAATTTCCTAGCCAAATAACTAAATCTTGTTTGCATGGATTGAAGTTGCAAGGATTTGGGTGATTCGGTCAATAATTTGGTTGGGTAAATGTTCCCCATAGGATGAAATCAACCAACGTTGGTATGAAAGTCATCAGATTTGAAACCTTTGTATCCACATTATATTGGCTAGTAGGGTGTAGTATTGAGAGTTGGGATAGAGTAATTCTTGGAATTCATGCATCTTGTGTCCAATGTTAGATTAGAGTATACATTAGTTAGTCTAGTGTCAAGTGTTGCTATTTTGATACCTAGAATTGTATTTCTAATGTCTAAAACTGCTATTCGAGTATCTAGCAATAATTTTCTGCCATCTAACTATGATAGGTTGGTTTATAAATTAATTATTCTTATGTCTAAGACTACTATTTTTGTTATGATGCTTGTGACTAGTTTTCTAGTGTCTTATATACATGAAATTTGACACAGTTTTTAACATGATTATAAAATGAGGAAGTGAACACAAACTATTTACTATTTTCAATCTAGAATATCGACTAAATCTTTTACTTATTTATTAGGCTGTCAAATTTACCTCTACAAAATCAATGAAAATTCTAAGTATTAAATTCCCCATTAATTAAAGAGATTTGTTTAAAATGGCAATTCTCACCCCCTAATAGTAGCTACTCAACACCGTTAATTCTACCGTTAGTGATGTATGTACACCATGATGAACGAAAGAATTTTCCCAGTCCGTACCACAAGACTCACCTCTTTTTATACTTGTCTTAACCGGCTCATTAATATATGGGTTTAAACTATATTTAGTTTCTTTTATTTTTTATTAATTTCTTCCTAACCACTATATTTTAGACTTCTCTACACTTTAGTAACTATTTTTAGATTTTTGTTACAAAGATCCTTATCCACTTTCCAGAATTTTGACATTTATATATTGTTTTTTACACACTTCTACTACACACATTAATTCCAATAGTAACTCTATCAAGTGAAGAAACTTCAAACTTGGGACTAGCTGGAACAAATGAGCAGAGATTATTTCAAGTACAAAATCAAACATTTGAAGCCAAAATTACATGTCAACCAAACTGGGCAGAAGGATGAGGGTGGCCATGCTGAGCAGATGCTTCTGCTAGAGGCTCAATTATTGTGCTACCGCCATGCTTAGTAGACAGGACGGAAGATTATTCGGTCATTTCGATTGCTACAACTCTTAGCGAAATGGCGAGGGCAATCCCTTGGATATAGTATAGGAGGCTGCCTTTGGTTGTTCAAATGGTAACATAGGCAGACCTCGAACAACTGCCTTGTGCCATTGTCGTCTTGGTTGCATGCTATTTCCGGTTCAATATTCAAATAGTCACGAATAGCATCCCATATCTGACCCACTTCATAGTCTATTTGCAAGCTGGGTCCTAATCCTCTGCCTAATTATATACATATTGCCAACATTGTGAGTCAACCATCAACACAGAAAGATATAGGAAACAAAAAAAAAAATAGTAGCATAAGAAAATGTGTCTATTTATTAGAAAAAGAAATTGTGGTCTCTGAACCCTTCACATTATTAATAGGGCTTTGCCATTCCGCAGCCCATACCCAAGTTTGAGGCACCCCTCACCTTCCTCTTATCCTAAACCGTTAAGCCTTGTAATTAGTAGATTCTTAGTAACAAAAAAAAAATATGGCTCTTTTTTTTTATTTTACTTAGAAGTATCATTACAAGTTTATAAGGAAAAGGTGTAATATATATGTTAATTAAGGGGAAGGCACATGACAGCATTTTCGGAACCTAAAGGACAACCAAACTAGTTGTTTGTAGCATAATGTAGGGAGTGGGGTGGCCGGAGTAGAACTGCAAATCTATCTATTGTCCTCCCATGCCTTTAGCTATTGCACCAAGGTTTTGAGTACAAAAGTATGGCTATTAAATAAACAGTATCATTGAACTTGCATAATATTACATGCACATTTGATACAAAATTGATGCAAGTTTTGAGACACAGATTAATTGAAAAAGGGATGAACGTCACGGGCCCCACATACACATGTACATGTTGACTGGTTAATTTAATATTCCCTCCGTCTTAAAGTTATTTATAGCATTCATTATTCATAGAAATTAATCTATGATTTCTTTTCAACTGTTTAGCATATAAGAAAAAAAAACCTTTATATTTCAATGATAAAATAAAGATTTATAGTTTTTAAATATATATTTTTTAATTTTTTCTAAGAAATAATTATATGAATAAATTTAAATCAAATTCTTGTCAAAAAAAACTGTATCAAAGAATATGGGGTAGAGGCAATAGTTGTTAATGTCAGAAGTTAGGAAAATATAATATGGAAAATATTTTTCTTTCTTCAAGATAAAGGCGTATAATTGATTACATACGTTGAAGGTACTGGCGTAAGTCAATGCAGCGCGGTGTGCCCAGGTGTATGCCGGAGTCGAAGTACCTTTCTGGGCTGTTCGGCCACTCAGAGCATATCCCGTGTGATAGCCGAAGGGCTATCGCCTTTCTCAGTACATACTTCCTAACGAAAACATGGTCGGGAAGCCTGGCGTCATCAGAAAGAGGCACTATCACTGACCTCGGAAGGAGCGAAGTCAGATACCACGAAGTCGGGACTTCGGCTAAAATGCTAGGTGTTTCAAAGGTATCGCCGACTCCCTCGGGGGACCAAGTGGATCGGCTTCGGGGATAAAGAACCAGCTATTGCAAGCAGGAGAGAACTTCCCCGAAGGCGGAACCCTCGAACCAGGGGACTTCCCGAACTACAAGCATAACTACCAAAGAAGGTCATCCGTACCAAAGAACGACCTCGCTCAGAGGACCTCGGGAGTACGGCATGAGCATTTAAGGAGCCTCTGACATGTCGCCCAAAGGCGTTACACACTGCTCCAGACGGCAATCTGACACGCCGACACCGTCTAGGTCTTGTCACGACCTGTCTCAGCTTAAGGCTCAAGGAGACTGCAAACGGCTACTTGTCCCCTACGCCCGGAAACACAGAGAACATCCGACCGAACACGTGTCATGATCTGAACGGGCTGGGAACTCCTATAAATACCAAGGAACAGGCCCTGGCAAAGGGATCCCGATCCGACCCTCTCCCCCTGAGAAAATACAAACAGGCAAGGCCACTAAACCTTTTAGTGCTCCCCTTCTTTCACCTCTTAGGAAACTGACTTGGGCGTCGGAGGCTCCTCCCCGGAAAAAGATCCCGGGGACCTCCTGACCCTTTTTTACGAGTTTTACAAGCACACCCCTCTGGGAAACCTTTGCACCAGACGTTCTCCCTCTCAGGAAGTCCCTCCCGAAGTCACGATGTCTTCCAACGAAGATGCCGCTGGGCATCATTTGGCAGGCCGACCTCGGAGAGTGCGGGGAAGGAAACTCCCCAACTTTACGCCCTTGAACACCACGAGGGCCAACATCCTCATGAAAATGGAAAGGCAGGGAACCCAAATCCAGCGGCCAAGGGCCATGACCGCTGATAATAAGAAAAATATGAAAAAGTTTTGCCAGTTTCACCGCGACCATGGCCACGACACCGAAGATTGCTTCCAATTGAAGAAGTACATAGAGTCGCTAATAAAACTGGGCCAACTTCGACATTATCTGCGAGTGCCTTCCCCGAATGGGAGGAAAGAGGAGGAAGGAAAGGTGGATGATGAAGATTATGACTCCGATAGACGGAGGAACCGAAGTCCAAAGAGGCGCCCTCAACCTTTGGTAGGGATAATACAAACAATCACAACAGGACTCCCATCCTCGGAAAGGAAGAGGAAGGCCAGAGAAATATCAGTCATGGAATATCAGTGCTCGACGAAGAAGCTGGCCCGCAAGGATGGTTCCATCGTCGTCTTTCCCCATGACAACCCGCTGTTGGTCATGGTGAGGATAGGAAACTAGGACGTCAAGAGAGTCTTGCTTGACGATGGATCAAACGCAGACGTCCTGTTTTCACATTTGCTGCCGAACTTGGGCATATCCAACAGTGACCTCAAGCCCGTCACTTCACCCACCTTCGGGGTAGGACCATCCGAATTGCCTGTCCTCGGGTGGATCGATCTTCCCCTAATGATGAAAGGGACTTCGGTTGATGGGATAACCGAGTTATTCGCCTCCACAATGACAAGGTTCATCGTTATGGATGTCCCTTCATCATACAACGCCATCCTTGGGAGACAAACACAGGGAAATTTGCACATTCGCCCTGATGTAAGATACTTGACTGTCACTTTTGCCACCAAGGATGGAGACGCGGAAATCAAGGAAGGTGTTCGTCAAAGCGCGAAGAGCTCCAGCAAACAACTTCGCACAAGCTATAGAGGCAGAGGCTTTAAAGCCAAAAAAGGGCGAGGCAGAAGATTCCGCAAAGTTAGAGATGGAAGAAGTAGAACTTGTCCCAGGCCGAAGTACCCGAATAGGGAAAAATTTGGCCTAAGGAGACAAGAAAATACTTGTATCCTTTCTACTGATGAATAAAGACTTGTTTGCCTACTCGCCGAAAGATATGCCGGGGGTAAACCCTCGCATAATACAGCATAGCCTTAAAGTAAGTCCGGAAGCGAAAGCTGTCCGGCAAAAGAAACGGGGCATCTTAGTCCATAAAAACAACTTCGTCAAAGCCGAAGTCCAGCGCTTATTAGACGCAGATGTAATCAGGGAGGTCAAGTACCCCGAATGGTTAAGCAATGTGGTTATTGCCACAAAAGAAGGGAGCAGTAAGCTCCGAATGTGCATCGACTTCAGAAACTTGAACGATGTTTGCCCAAAAGATTCATACCCTCTCCCACCAATAGACCAGTTGGTAGACTCAACTGCCGAATACGGGCTCCTAAGTTTCCTAGACGCCTTCAGTAGGTATCATCAAATAAGGATGGACCCCGAGGACGAGGAGAAGACTGCCTTCATCACCGAGGGCGGAACATATTGTTACACTAGGATGCCCTTCGGGCTCAAAAATGCAGGAGCCACTTACTAGAGGTTGATGAGTAAGGTCTTCAGTTACCAAATAGGGAGAAACATGGAAGTCTACGTCGACGACATGATAGTCAAGAGCAAGCTGTCTAACGACCATGTCGCAGATCTAGAGGAAACTTTCCACCAGCTCAGAACCTTCTGGATCTGCCTTAATCCCGAAAAGTGCATCTTCAGAGTGACCTCGGGAAAGTTTCTTGGGTACATGGTATCAGAAAGAGGCATTGATGCTAACCCGGAAAAAATCAGGGCTCTGCTCGAATTCCGAACTCCCATCACAATAAAAGATGTGCAGAGACTCACTGGAAGGATAACCTCTCTTAGTAGGTTTATTTCCAGATACGGAGATCGGTGCCGAGCATTCTTCAAAGTCCTCACTAAGGCGGCAAAAAAGGAGGGCAACCTCGGAAGTGACGATCATCCTTGGAACGAAGACTGCCAAAAGGGCTGGGAAGAACTCAAACTCTACTTAGCACGTCTACCCACTTTGTGACAGCCTCGCGAGGGAGAGCCCCTCGCATTATACCTAGCCATCACAGAAAAAGCAGTAAGCTCGGTCCTCGTGAAAGAGGAAGGGCCGAAGCAATGGCCGGTCTATTATGTAAGCAAGTCCCTGCACGGCGCCGAAGTCAGGTATCCTTTGCTGCAAAAAGCTATATATGCCTTGGTGCTAGCAGGAAGGAGACTGCGACCATATTTTCAGGCTTACCCTATCATCGTCCGAAGCAGTCTACCTCTGCGAGATGTCATGAGAAAAGTTGATCATTCAGGAAGGCTCTCCAAATGGCGCATAGAGCTTGGCGAACACGACATTACTTATGAACCTCGGAAAGCCATAAAAGCTCAGGCCCTGGCAGACTTCATTGCCGATGTACCCACCGCCGAGGACAGCCATCCGGATCCCAACGAAGGTGAGCGAGAATGGACTTTCTATGTTGACGGAGCCTCGGGGTCCGAACACCAGGGTGCTGGGGTAATTATCAGAGGTCCCAAATGCGGCCATCAAGTTCAGCTTCAACGTCACCAACAATGTGGCCAAGTATGAAGCTTTCATAGCAGGATTGCACCTAGCCAGAAAAATTGGTGTAAGAAACTTAAAAGCCCACAGCGATTCCCAGCTGGTAGTTCGGCAAACAGCAAGGGATTATGGGGCGAAGGACCTGACCTTGGCAAAATACCATGAACTGGTAGCAAAGCTTATCCGGGAGTTTGACACCGTACGAATAAAAAATGTGCCTCGTCGAGATAACGCCGAGGCAGATTGCTTGGCAAAGTCGAAAACATGCACCAAGGTACTAAACAGCCCGAGCATCACAGTGCTGAGCATAGTAACTTCGGGAAAAGGTTGGAAAGATCCGATAAAAAGATATCTCACGACCAATGCGCTCCCCGAAGACCCCAACGAAGCGGCAAAGGTGCGAAGACGCTCCGGTCGTTTCTTCCTGATTGGAGAAGAGTTATATCGGCAGGGATATGCAAATCCATTGCAGAGGTGTGTTGGCGAAGAGGATACTGAAATGATCCTCGAAGAAGTTCACGAAGGCGCTTGCGGTTCGCACGTTGGAACTGACGCCCTCGCAGCAGTAATACTTCGGCAAGGATACTTTTGGCCTACTCTAAGAAAGAACGCTAGGCAGTTCGTCCGGAAATGTGGAAATTGCCAAAGACACGCGAGTATCCAGAGGACACCCTCGGAAATGGTAACTTCGGCTGACTATCCCTGGCCCTTCGTAGTTTGGGGCATAGACCTCATTGGGCCACTCCCAACAGCGCCTGGAGGCGTGAAGTTCTGCATAGTTGCAGTAGACTATTTTTCTAAATGGATCGAGGCGGAACCCTTGGCGACTATCTCGGCAAAAGATATGCAAAAGTTCGTATGGAAGAACATTGTATGCAGATTTGGCATACCGAGGGTACTAGTAACCGACAATGGGTCCCAGTTTACAGACAAAGGGTTCCAAGAATTTATCAACAACCTCGGAATAAAAATGCACTTCGCCCCAGTAGCTCACCCCCAAAGCAATGGGCAAGTAGAAGTATCCAACAGGACTATCAAAGATTGTCTGAAAAATAGACTGGGGGAAACAAAAGGGAAATGGCCGGGAGAGCTCCCAAGTGTGTTATGGAGCTACCGAACAACGCCCCAAAGAGCCACAGGGGAAACACCTTTTTCACTTGTTTTCGGTACAGAGGCTATCATCCTAGTCGAGGTAGTGCAGCCATCGGTGCGAGTGCAAGTGTTCGATGAAAGGGGAAATGATCTCAGCCTAAGAACCAAGCTTGACCTCGTCGGCGAACACAGAGAAATAGTCGAGCTGAGGAGAAAAGCTTTTCAGCAAAGAGAGGCTGCGGCTATAAACTTGCGCGCCAGGCCAAAACGAATAAAGAAAGGAAACCTCGTTCTCCGAAAGGCTGAATTTGGACCCCGAAGGCCATCCCACGGGGTACTTCGCGCAAATTAGGAAGGACCTTATCTGGTACTTGCCGAAGTGCGAAAAGGGGTTTACAAGCTCGGCGATGCCGGAGGCATAGAGTTAAAAAATACATGGCATTCGGACGCCTTGAGAAAATTCTATGCTTAAGATTTCGGTGAGAAGATTGTATTTTACAGAAAAATTCCTAAGTACAAAAGTTCCTTAGCCAAAAATCTTGAGCATGAGTTATACAAGTCTGAATTTCGCGAAAGTGACCGCTGACATAAGCGAAGATATGATTTTCCGAAGTCCCTCGAGCAAACGTGTTCGGAACAATGGGAAATGAAAAATCTCGCAAAGGACTTAACCAAAATTCTTGAGCTTAAGTTGTACAAGTCAGAATTTCGTGAAGAAGATCACCGTATTTTTTGAAGTCTCTTGAGCAAACATGTTCGGGACAATGGAAAATGAAAAATCTTACAAAAAGACTTAGCCAAAATTTTTAAGAAAGAGTCTTTATTGAGATGGATCTGCTTACAAAGAAGAAAGCTCACCAAAAGAAGAAATACAAAAAAGAAGAAAAAAAATGCAAAGGACCCTAAAACAAACTAAGGAATCTCGGCGTCTCGGGAGCCACCAGCTCCTGCGTCCTTTTCCACCACCTTCGGCGCAAGGAAAGAAGGGGGCAAGTTCAGGTGCTCAACTTTCGACCAAGACCACCGAGGCCCCTCGGCAATGTTTAGGGCCTCCAAGCAAGAGAGGTCCAGATCTGGGAACCTCTGAAGCACTTGGTGACAAATGAGGCAGAAGCCGTCTTGAAAACCGACCTTGGTCATCTCGTTGGCTTTCTTCTTCTCGACCGCCAGCTCATCACGTTCCCTCTCCAGATCGGCAATCTCCTTCCTCAGCGCCTTCGTCTTCTTCTTCTTTGGCTCCTTCTTCAAAGACTCGACCTCGGCCTGGAGCTTGGCCTTCTCGGCAAGCACCTTCGCTAGGAGAGCCTCAGAATCTGACTTCTCCTTTTGATATGATTCATTCGCCGAGGTCAGCTCTACCACCTTGGCACCAAGGTCAGAAATCTTCTGGGATGAGTCCTTCAAAAGTTCCTCCTTCTCCTTCGCGAACTCCTCCCGAATGGCAGCGACCTCCATCTTCGCAGCTTGAGCCATCTCCGTGTTCTTGGTGGCCAATTCAGAACACTTGGCCCTAGATTTTTCTATGTGATCTAAGGCCAAGACTCGGAACGCCGCTTCCTTCGCCACCCGGACCCTAAGGAGGCCAGTGTACCCCAGCAGCTGCAAGGAAGTAAGAGCAAAAGTTAGTTAGGCAAAAAATGGGCCAAACACTTAGAAGAAATCAAAGGGAAACAAAACAAAGGCATGAAGTATACCTGGGCAGCGTGCTCGGAAACCTTGGCAGCGGGGGACTCATCGCTCGGGCACGCTTCGGAAACGGCCCTGAAAGAGGCCTCGGTAAAGATCCCCCTCGAGATTTGGTTGGCCATGTATGGGCAATCGCCGGAGTACAAGTTCATGTCTTCCGTTAATGACCAAAAGGGCTCCCTCGGGATCTTCCCCTTCGAGACATGGGCATCCCGAAGAGCCCGTTTCCGGCCGTGCTCGGCTGCCCAATCCGGGTACAGCAGCTCCCCTGCACAGTAAAGCAAGAAATTTATCAAGGCAAGGAACCCTTAAAGAAATAAAGGTGCCACAACTGGTCTAAGAAAATGAACCTGGCGGCACCTCCGCGACGTCATCATCGGAGTCCCGGACCTCCTCGAAATGAATCTCCTTACCTTTACTCTTACAACGCTCCTCGGCAGAAGGGACTTCCACCAAGGAGTCCAGAAGAGCCGCCGAGGAAGAGGGACTCTGAGAAGGGGCGGCAGCGGCAACCTCGGCCGGCGGAACAGCAGCAGCAGCATCTGACTCTTCGCGCGCCTCCTTGGGAATTTCCGCCTGAGGAGGAGGCGCGTCTTTCTTTGCCCGTTTAGCCATGGATGGCCCAGCCCCAGATGATTTCCGCCTTCGGGAGACGGCCTTCTTTGTCTGCTTGCCCTTCTCGGCTTAACCGAGGAAAAGGGACTTGTAGTAGGCAGTGGAGTCGTCACCCATCTCTAAACAGGAAAGGAATATCAGTGTGAGTCCAAGGTAAAACTATAACAAAAGAACCCTGAGATAACTTTCTCTCAAAAAAGGACTCATAAGTGACTTCCTCCCTAAGGAGTTGCACCAACCAAGAGTCTTTCCCAGTGATAACAAGAGCCGGCATCCCAAGGTCCGTCTTGTGCTCCTTCACGACCCCTAGTTCCCGAAGAACCTCCTCGGTCATCAGTTTCCAATTGATGGGGAAGGGGTAAAGAGGGCGCGAAGGGACCTCGGAATCCCAGTCGGAGACTGCTCGGATCCGTTTGTCGAAGTCCGCGAATATGGATGCCAACTCAGGAGTTAGCATCATCCTCAGATTAACGACATCCATCTCCAGCCTTCCCCGAGCCCACTTGGTCGGGACATGCGACCAGGTCTCCTCCATCTTCAGAAAGAAAAACTTTTGTTGCCACCCTCGCCAGCTGTCCTTGGTGGCAAAGGTGAACATATACTTTTTGCTCGCTGATCCCCGAGGTAGCATGAAGTAAAAGCCACCCTTCAGGACCACAAAGAGCTTATAGTATTGCATGAAAAGAATAAAGTGAGGTACTATTTTGAAAACGCCGCACATACAGAGGAAGGCATTGAAGTAGCAGTACAAGTTCGACGGAAGCTGATTTACGGCAATGCCATGGAATTGAAAAAGTCACAAATCATCTTCGGAGGAGGGTACCGAAGTCCAGCCTTCAGCTGGGCTCGGAAAACGGTAACCTCGTCGCCACGGTTCAAAAAGCTAAACTGGTCAGAACGTGGCAACCTTGTAATGGCATACGAGGGAAGAAAGAATTTGGTCTTCCATCTTTCTAATTTTTTAGAAGTGGTACAGCAAGGGTGAGACAAAAGAGGTTGCCAGCTCTCGGGAATAGGCATGGTCGGCTGAAAAGCGATTTCGGAAAAAGGCCAAAACCGACTTCGGCAAAGCTTAAAAAGAAAAAGACTCTGGAAGTTAAAACCCACCAAATGTTTTGCCAAAATCCAGATTTGAAGGCACCGTCGCGAAAGGTTTCCGGAAAACACTCCATCAAAGAAGATCGACGCAAAAACAGGAGAAAACGTGAAAACAATTAAAAGCAAAAGCAGAAGAAAAATGAGGTTATGACGGAACAGAGGTATATATAGGCCGAGGAGGGTAGGCAAACCGGCGTCATAAAGTACTCCACAAAGGCGAACAGTCGCCATAACTGCTCATTCTGCGTGAAAAGGCGCGCCTGCTGTATTGGACGCAGTCCCCGCCAATAACAAGCTGCCACGTGTCAGCCATCGCGCCAAAAGAGGGATACGCTTTCTAACACCCCTAGACCCTGGGCGCGCCGCTCCAGACTGACACGCTTGGTTACAAGCCGCGACGTTACGCAGCCCTGCAAAAGGAGAGAAGTGGGTGACCTTGAAGACACCAAAGGACGGGCCATAACCGAACAGCCCACATCTTCGGACAAACGGTACATCTTCGGCACAAGTATTACACCCGAGGTCCCGAAGGACGCCCTGCAAAAGCCGAGAAACCAAAGTTCCCACTTCGGCTTTTCGGAATGGGGCCTGTGATAGCCGAAGGGCTATCGCCTTTCTCAGTACATACTTCCTGACGAAAACATGGTTGGGAAGCCTGGCGTCATCAGAAAGAGGCACTATCACTGACCTCGGAAGGAGCGAAGTCAGATACCACGAAGTCGGGACTTCGGCTAAAACGCTAGGCGTTTCAAAGGTATCGCTGACTCCCTCGGGGGACCAAGCGGATCACCTTCGGGGATAAAGAACCAGCTATTGCAAGCAGGAGAGAACTTCCCCGAAGGTGGAACCCTCGAACCAGGGGACTTCCCGAACTACAAGCATAACTACCATAGAAGGTCATCCGTACCAAAGAATGACCTCGCTCAGAGGACCTCGAGAGTATGGCGTGAGCATTTAAGGAGCCTCTAACATGTCACCCACAGGCGTTACACGCCGCTCCAGACGGCGGTTTGACACTACAACGCCGTCCAAGTCTTGTCACGACCTGTCTCGGCTCAAGGCTCAAGGAGCCTACACACGGCTACTTGTCCCCTACGCCCGGAAACACAGAGAACATCCGACCGAACACGTGTCATGATCTGAATAGGCTGGGAACTCCTATAAATACCAGGGAACAGCCCTGGCAAAGGGATCCCGATCCGACCCTCTCCCCCTGAGAAAATACAAACAGGCAAGGCCACTAAACCATTTAGTGCTTCCATTCTTTCACCTTTCAGGACACTGACTTGGGCGTCAGAGGCTCCTCCCCGGAAAAAGATCCCGGGGACCTCCTGACCCTTTTTTACGAGTTTTACAGGCACACCCTTCTGGGAAACCTTTGCACCAGACGTTCTCTCTCTCAGGAAGTCCCTCCCGAAGTCACGATGTCTTCCAACGAAGATGCCGCTGGGCATCACCGTGTCTGCCCCAGACTTGTTGACAAAAAGCTTCATTCGCTGGCGGATATTCGTAGTCGGACAACATCGGCCAATAATCTTTTAGTCGTTGCTGGGTCGCATGCGTCAGGTGTTGCTTCCAGAAGCAAACATCATATGTGAACGTGACAAGTTTTGTAATTTATGAATCTTATATAATTATAAATGGATAATAATATATGTCTGGTCTCTTGAAACCATGTTTCGCAAAAGGATTACTAATAGTTTGTTTTGAGGGGATACTAGACATACCATAAGGTGTTCAGGAAGTACTAGTGGCGGATTAGTGCAAGGGTGTTGTGGATCGTAGGGTGGCACGCTGGTGTCGTTTTGTAGCGTCGGCCAAAGGCCATGGATCCTGAAGTCGCCGAGAATGGGCCTTCGGATGCATTCGATGATACGGTCGTTTGCAGTGCACACACCCGATGGCCAGTGAAGGCTGAGCTTATAGTATGCGAATGCCGATGGCTGCTGCTGGTTGTTCGCCCCCCTGTTCAACGGACCGAGCATCACCGTGGCTGCAAGGCAGACCAACGCCCACAGCTGCAGGTCTACGTGCGGCTGATTCCCCATTGAAACAGCTAAATCTCAATTTTAGTATTAACAAATGAAACTTTAATAGGGTTTATTTGCTTGCTTTTGGAGCTAATCGTCCTAATGGGAGGCTTTTATAGTACTAGTAGGTGACTAACCCCCCTTCGCTGGGAAAAGTCCTCTTTTGTTTTGTTCTCCAGCCGTTCCGTATTGCTTGACGCTGTAATATTTTTGCGAAGTTTTAGTAAGTCGTATTTTTATTAGGTTTAGGGAAATAACAAACGCTGTTGTTTTACTTTTATATTATTTATTACTATCCATCATTTATATATTCTATAAATGATAGATAGCCTTTTTTATTATGATTTGAAAATTAATTAGTTATGAAAATCATGAGAAAGCGCGTCCATTAAACTAGTGCATAAATATAATTGTCATGCATCATCTGTGTCAAAAATTGTGAGCCTTCTTACGAACTATTCCCTCCATTCCATACTATTTGCACAATTTTTTATTTTGAGTTGTCCCAAATTCTTTGCATCATTTCCGCTTTGAATAGGTTTTAGCAACTAGAATGACCATTATGCCCCATTTTTTAACTTTGTGCGGGACATTGGTTTCTCACACCAAACTCTTCCATTTGACACCTCTAGAAGTCCTTTTTTCCCCCAACACAGTTTCATCAATCAATGGCATCGTGGGTGCCGATCGTCTGATCAGTGGGGAGGCAACCTTGCCATTAAAGCCACTATTCTAGCATTTGGTTGAATAGATGAAGCCACTAAACGGCCGAGATGGAGGTGAAGCAAGATGAGTGAAGGGCGATGACCGAGTGAGATCTGGGAAAGGCTGTTTTGATCAAGATGGGGCTCGCAACTAGATCGATTAAGATGGTAGCATGTGTCGAGATAGTGATGTAGGCAAGGTTGGCAACGATGGACACGACGAATCGAGGTGGGGATGGCAATGAATCAAAGGCGAGGGTGTCATCAATGGATTCAATGAATATGATGAATCAAGGACAGCGGACCTAACTTCCATGATTGACACCATTCATGCCCGACGATGAGACGCATGACAAGAATCGACTGGTATTCTGGCATGGTCAGCAACCAAGGGAAGGACCTACCGATACTCTAGCACGGTGTACTATGAGAACCAATGGAGGGAAAGATTGAGGTCAGCAACAGTGGGAGTAGTTGAGAGAGTTAATAAGCAAAGAGGGAATAAGGGGCAAACTTGGAAAAAAATGAGGAAAACAGTAGCATGCCTTGGTCTGCATGCAAAGTCAAATAGTGCAAATATATTGGGATGGAAGGAGTACTAATTTCTTTATGAATAGATATTCTTGTTTATGTATAGTATCTATTATAGAAATATAGCAACAAAAAAATGGGAAGTTGTTTGGCTTAACTATATGCCTTGTACATTTTCATTTCCCTTGATATTGTAAAGTGAATAACCAAGACATCTCTGGTATCCAATCCTACAGCCTAAAACAAATAGACAAAGAAAATAAACAAAACAACAAAATAACACACAAATGATTCAAAACTCTATTGGACTAGCATACCTATACATGGTTGAACTCTTAAACTATCCAAGCACAAAACATGTATGATGACTCAAACACATGAAAAAGTAAAAATAGACAACACCTAATCCATTATTTGAGGACGCTTTACCACCATTGTCTCACCGTTTTTCACACTTTGCTCAATCCACTAACACAAAATAGATCACGAGGTTTGTTGGTCAAGGACAATGAAAGCAAATGTGGGTTTTATCTAAAGTATGAATGACTTCCAAACGTTACCAATGCGGGAAGCTTGACCACATTGAATGAGAATGCCTTGACTCTCAAATAAGGGTAGAATGGGGTGCCTCTCAATATGGAGAGTGGTTGAGGTTTTTAGGCATATAGAGGAATGGCAGGGGTCAGATGAATGACCAACCAGATAATAGGTGGGATTCGGCTTCCATGGAAATTTCGGGGCGATCGTCAAATGAGGCATTCATTTTGGAAACCAATGAAAGGCTGCTCACTATCTTTAGCACCTCGCCACTCATTCCAGTCATGGATGGGGAGGTCTTGTCCAGTCTTGAGCTAAAAAAGGGCTACTTCCATGGAATCTACAGGGCGATCGTAATGAGGAATTCATTCCGAAGACCAATGAAAGGCTACTCACTATCTTTAGCACCTCGCTGCTCATTCCAAAGGCTACTCACTATCTTTAGCACCTCACCGCTCATTCTAGTCATGGATGGGAAGGTCTTGTCCAGTCTTAAGCTGAAAGAGGCTATGAGAATCATAATGCTATCACAGGGGGTGATGGAGCATGTTCTATAAGCCATGGGGGCACTGGCGTGAATGGAGGCCTTACTGGGGAAGCTAGTTGAAGGCTCAAAGAAGACATCCAAGTTTGTGTTTAGTTCTTCTCAAGGTGTTGGTAAGGAAGACCATCAGGGCTGGGCAATTATGAGGGTACATAGCACTAAGGCCTTGGCGAGGGCGAGAGGTCAACTTGAAGCTCATGTACACTCTACACTGAGGGGAAAATTGGGCATGGGCGAATGTACAAGGGGTTCAGTAATCCCTCCAATGAGGAAAAAAGCTCCAGGTCTTCAAGGGGCTTATGAAATGAAAGTTAGAAAGGGTGGTGTAGAACTTTTTTAGGCAGGGTTGAACGATGCCTTACCCTGCCAAGCCCAATGAGTATATTAAGTTTAAACTATCAAGGGCTCAGGTCGGCACGGATAGTTCATGCCTTCAAATGGGAAATTGATCATAAGGCCCCAAACTTAGTCTTCCTTCTTAAAACGCAGAGGACTATGTCTAAAATGGAGAGGATTCAACAAAAGTTGTGGCTTCATATTTGTTTTCCTTCTGCTTGTGAAGGACAGAAGAGAGGTCTTACTCTAGTTTAGAGACTTGGTTGGGAGGTTACCTTTTTATCTTACTCTTAGTTAACATTGATGTGAAGATTTTAGTGTTTGGGTCTATATGACAGATGATAAGATTCTATGGTAATCTAAGGCAAGAACTACATAGTGAGTCATGGGAGTTGTTGTGGCAGTTAGCTTCCTAGTATTCGCTGCCATGGCTTGTTCTCGAGGACTTCAATGAACTCCTGTGGTCATCAGAGAAGGAAGCTGGTCATGTTTGTGTGCAACATCAGATGGAGGCATTCAGACAAGCAATTAAGGATGCTTGGTTGATAGACCTGGGGTTTAAGGGCTCAGATTTCACATGGTCTCATATTTATTTTGGGGGAGTGCATGTCCAGAAGTGCATGGATTGAGGCTTGGGTACACTTGAATATAAAATTTTATTTCCCGGAGCCTATCTTGACCACTTCCCCTTTGCCCGTTTTGATCATTATGGCATTCAATAATTTCTCTTGGGTGATCCGAATTATAGAAAATGTAATGTGGCTAGTAAATCAGAATGTTAAGCTGCGGTTCAAGTGAGAATGAGTTTAGGTTGAGTCGTTCCTTTCCAGGAAAAGATTATGGCATACAAAAAGGAGCTTGTGGATTGGAAGCAAGATATAAAGAACATCCAAGTACAAGTTAAAGATGCAGAAAAGGAGTTGGAGCAAATATAAGCCCGGCTAGGGGAGAACCTTGTGTTGAAGGGTAAGGAGAAATTGGAAGCACACTTGCAGCGGCTCTATGAGTAGGAGGAGCATTACTAAAACCAATGAGCCAAGGGTACATGGTTGAAGGAGGGGGGTAAGAATACCCATATCTTTCACAAAGTAGCTAATGGGAAGAGGCGGTGGAACACTATCTAGGTCTTACACAAAGCGGATGATGTTGAGTTAACGGATTTGGATCAAATAATTCTGTTGGTAAAATTGTTGGTATTCGAAGACATGAACCGAGCTATTCAAAAGAAATGTTCGAGTGAAGAGATCAAAGTGGCTCTTTTTCAATTGTATCCTACGAAATTAACAGTACCTAATTGGTTACCTTAGGTCTTTTTTCAAAATTTTTGGCATATTCTTAGTAGTGAAGTGGTAGATTATGTTCTTGGTATTTTATGTAGTGGAAAAGTGAGGAAGGATTTAAACCACACACACCTTGTTTTGATTCCCAAGGTTCAAAATGCTAGGACAATGGTAAACTTTAGATCCATAAGTTTATGCCACACCTTTTATAAAATCATTTCTAAAGTTGTGGTGAATTGTCTTAAAAGCTTTTTGCCTTCTCTTATATCAAACACCTAGAGTGTTTTTGTTCTAGGAAGGTTGCTAACTGATAATGCATTAATTTCCATGGAAACCTACCGCCATATTAATGGATTATAGGGCAAGGAACAAGCATAATGGCCCTAAAGCTATACATGTCTAAAGTGTATGATCGTGTAGAATGGGTTTTTTTGGGAGCTATGTTGGGTTGGATGGCTTTTCAAGATTCATGGGTAAGCCTGCTTTTGAGTTATGTGGAATTGGCTTCCTTTTTGTACTGATTAACGAGCAACTGACCTAGTGTTTCACCTGTTGTAAGGGGCTAAGGCAAGGAGAACCTCTGTCTCCCTTTCTCTTCTTATTCTATGCAAATGGACTATCCACTTTGATCAACCATGTGGAAAGAAGTTATCGGCTTTCAAGTTTTTCAGTGGGCAAGTATAGTCCCTTTGTCTACCATCTTCTGTTTCCTGACGACAGTATTGTATTCATGCAGGCTATAAAATTGGATGTGTGGCATTTGTTGGCTTTGTTAAAGCTTTACAGATGTGCCTCGGGCCAGATGGTAAACTTGAGGAAATCATTCGTATTTTTTTGTCCAAGCTATCGTCAAATGGAAAGGATCCAAATTATGTAGTTGATTAGAACCTCCATTTTTTTGAAATCTGACAAATATTTGGGCTTCCCATGGTTGATCGACAGGAAGAAGATCACTCAGTTTGAGTTTCTCATTGAGAATGTGAAGCAAAAATTAGCTCGTCGGAAGGCTTTGCTCCTCTCCCAGGTAGGCCAATCTCTCTTAATTAAGTCAGTGGTCTAGGCTAAGCTAACCCATTTAATAAGCTATTTCCATATCCCAATGGAGGTTTGTGATAAGCTATAGTCGCTCATGACTAATTTCTTTCAGTCTTCCAATTTTGATAAACGGAAGATGGCATGGTGCAGTTGGGATCATGTATGTTCAGCTAAATGTGGAGGGATTCCTTGACATTCACACATTCAACCTGGCCATGTTGGTGAAGCAAGCTTGGTGGCTAGAAAAGTGCTATACAGGTTCAGTAGCTTGGGTTTTCAAACGCAGGTATCACCTGGTGACATTTTTTCTATGTGCTCCTATCCCTAAGCACATATTTATTGTCAATAAAGGTTTTCTTAGAGGCAAGAGAATGGTCTAGGCAAAGGTATACTAGCGGGTAGGTCATGGTAATCACATCTCTATTTGGGAGGATAGGTGGCTCCCGGGACCTAACTCTCACCTCGCTTCGTCACTGTGCCCATTTTAGGAACCAAGGATTGGTAGGTTAGCTAACTTATTAATCTCAATGGCTTCTATTAGAACTATGAGTTAGTTGATGCAATGTTTCACCCCTTAGATGTAGTTACTACTAACTATCCCCAAGGTTTATGGATGATATTCTAACATGGGGCATAAATTACAAGGGGTCTTTCACGGTGAAGTTAGCTTATTACATGGCCCGTTCCATGATTTTCAATAGGAACCCATTAATTTAGTTTGACTTCTAGTATGGCTTTGCAGCCTGTTTCTTTCGCCCTTAGCTCAATTATTTTTTTGGTGGGCTTGTCTAGATGCTCTACCTACAAGAGATAGTCTATGTGGTAGAGGTCTAGAAGTGAGGTCAACTTGCCCAATTTATGCCCAGTCTGAGGATTTTATTTCTCACCTTCTATTTGCATGTCCATTCTCCATCTAAGTACACTATGAGTTGAACTTGGAGTTAAAATTCATTCATGCAACAGGGAGAAATGACATTCAAGAGAAGATGGAGGGTGAGGAGCAGGTAGCACTTACTATGGCGGTATATGGTTGGTTCATCTAGTACAATAGGAACGAAGTTACGCATGGTTTCGCCCATTAGTATTTAGCCCAAACCACAAGAGATATTCATGACTAGGTGGCATATTGGAAATGTTTAACGCCAGCCAGCCGAGGGGGTTCTGTGTAGTTCATCCAGAGATTGCTAGGTGAAGTCCACTAGTTGGTACTCAGTTGAAAATAATTGTGGATGATGACCTTCGAAAGTCATATTGGAAGGCCGTTATTGGGGTCATTTGTAAGGATGCCGTAGGGGATGTAAGGTTTTTATTTCCTATGGGTGGGAGCATGCAAATGACGATCCCTTCTATCTAGAAGCTCTCGCCTTGCTATCGGGTTTGAAAGAAGCTAGAAGACATGGTGTGACCCGGTTGAACATTGAGTTGGCTTCATTGTACCTCATAACAGAGTTGTAGAATGGTCTACCCCTTCTCTCTTTTACTTTGTTGTTCTAATTGATGAAGTTAGAACTTTGGCATTTACTTTTAAATCTTGTTCATTTTCTTTTTTTTGTCACTTAACTAATGAGGCTGCCTATTCCCTAGCTAGATAGGGCACATACTCTAAGTAGAATTTTGTGGGCTTCGCCGTTCCACCTTGGTTGTCCTCTATTCTTCATTTCTAGTAATACAAGGTCTTCCATTTCCTTAAAAAAAAACTACAAGAAAAAGATAAATGATTAGCTCACAATAGTAGACATAACGAAAAGCTTACCCTAGCCATCATTCTCTTCCTCTATTTTCCACATCAATTTTTTCTTCTCTTCTCCATGCCTCTAGCTAGATTTGGATTCTAATCCAAACTCGGCCGGTTGATTTATTGTCATTGTGTCACTTGATTAGTCACACATATCTCTTTTTTCCAATGTTATTTCTTCCCCCTCTTCTACAAAACTCTAGCATGAGCATCGTCTGGTTCATTTTACACTCTACAATGAATAGATCTAAGCGATATATTTTCTATGTTAATGGATTAAGCGGAGTGTGAAATGTAGCTAGACAATGGTGATGAGGTGTCTTCAGATAATGGATTAGGTTTTGATGTATTTTTACTTTTTCATGTGGTTGAGTCATTATCCATGTTTTGTGCTTGGATGGTTTAACAGTTCAACCATGTATAGCTACGCTAGTCCAATAGAGTTTTGAACCATTTGTGTGTTAGTTTGTTTTTCTACTTATTTTCTTAGTCTATCTCTTTTAGGCTATAGGCTTGAATACCATAGATGTCTTTGTTATTCACTTCACAATATCACTGGGAATGAAAATGTGCAAGGAGTACAGTTAAGCCAAGTGTCTTCTTATTTTTCTATTGCTATATTTCTATAATAGATACTATACATAAATAAGTTGCTATATTTCTATAATAGATAATATACGTAAACAGAATATCCATTCATAAAGAAAATAGTACTCTCTTCGTCCCAATATGTTTGCAATATTTAACTTTGCATGCAGACCAAGGCGTGCTACTCTTTTCTACCTTTTTTTCTTTCCAAGCTTTCCCCTTATTCCCTTTTTGCTTGTTAACTCTCTCGGTCGCCTCCTCCGTTGTTGACCTCAGTCCTTCGCTCTATCAATTCCCATCATATGCCATGTTAGAGTCCTAGTCAGTCCTTCCTTCCATTACTGACCATGTTGGAGTACCAGTCGGTTCTCATCGTACATCGCTCTATCGGGCACAAACAGTGTCAATCATGGAAGTTGGGTCCGCCATCCTTGATTCGTCGTCTCCATCGAGTCCGTAGCTGCCATCTCTATCCATCATTGTTGTCCTCACCTTTGATTCATTGTTATCCCCACCTCAATTCATCGCATCCGTCAATACCATCCTCACCTCCATCACCATCTTGACCCGTGCTATCACTTTGATCAATCTAGCTACTGGCTCCATCCCAATCAAAATAGCCTTTCCCAGATCTCAACCGGTTGTTACCCTTCACTCTTCTTGCTTCACCTTTATCTTAGCCACTTAGTGGCTTCATCCATTCAGCTAAAAGCTCAAGCAGTAGCTTCAATGGTAGGGTTGGCTACCCATGCCACCAAATCACTTATTGGACAATCGACACCCACAATGCCATTGATCAATGAAATTGCATTGGAGGAAAGAAAAGAGTTCAGCACGTGTCGAGTGGAAGAGTCTAGTGTGAGAAACCAATGTCCCACATAAAGTAAAAAATGGGGCATAATGTTCATTTTTTTTCTAAAACCTACTTAAGGAGAAAATGGTACACAGAATTTGGGACAACCCAAATAAAAAAAGGTGCAAAGAATATGGGATGGAGGGAGTAGTTCGTAAGAAGACTCACAATTTTTGACACACATGACATATGAAAACAATATATATACTAGTTTAATGGACGTGCTTTCTCATGATTTTCATAATTAATTAATTTTCAAATCATAATAGAAAAAAACTAAAGGCAGTATTCCATGCTATATTTTATGACACGACCGCCCGTGCCCCTGCCCAGGAAGCCCTGTGAGAGTTGGTCTCACGGTGGATTGCAATTGGCTAGTTGTGTATGTGTGCAGGTTAAATCCCATGCTACTAGTTGATTAACCTAGAATATGCAATATGCATGCTCTTATGCTTTGACTTGGTTTATTAAAGCCATAAACATTAAAACATTAACTTGGCCAAGTAATTTCTACACAAAATGAGTACAAATAGCCAAAGCATACCAAAAATCAACATTTGTGTGGGTTTACTACACATAAACAACTCGTGAAAGCATTCACACATAAAGCAACTAATGCCCTCATCCAAGAGCAATCCTGGAGTCAAGGACTCCTCATAACATAGACTATGGAGGCAAACCAAAGTACAGTATCAAAATACAAGACTTTACTAAGATCTCTTTACCCTAGCTCCCACCTTGGACACGCATCCCAGTGGCGAGTCTCAAAAGTCTTCTGCCAAGTACTACTAGGCTCTGCAGCCAAAAGAAGAAACTAGTTAGTACTGTTACCTGACCAACAAACCAACTAAGCCCTTATGTAGACTAGAATCACCAGGATTCTCAACTGCCATACCTGTACACACAAAAGAGTACTACCGAGATAATCCTCAACGATTACCCGGTCCAACAACTTCAGGCTCTGCATAACAAAACCAAGGAGTGAGAATTCGACAATTCTCAGTAAGGGATCTTTAATGTACCTGCAAGAAAACCCTAGGACTCTTGCTGTGAGCTCACACAGCACGAGGGTGCTATTATATATGCATAAATAGCTAGGCCAAAGACCTCTCCTCAAGTAGTCCTCCTCACGGAGTATTACTCCGCGCCTAGCGAGTTTAAACCCGCTCCTAGCAAGCCGAAGCTTACTGCAAACGATCATGTAGCCTTTCCATAGTTGTTTTGTAGGGGAATTATGGTGGGACTTTGTAGACTAGGCCGCAGGGCCTCGTTGATGTAGACTAGATGAACAAGGTTTCACCTTGTGACCTCATGGCTATGGTACGGCTAGGCCGACGAGGGTTCTAAACCTCTCACCTGAGCTAGTGGTAGCTAATTATGTTCATTTGCAACATAGTTTCCTTAAAAACTTTCCTTCACTTTGAGTTAATATAAATCTAAACCTGGGAAAATTTAAGTGTTTCTAAAACATTGAGGTGATAGTACTCCCTCTTAGCTTCGCGTGGAATCTTGAATCACCTCAATCGGACACCCGAGTGAAAAGTTATGCTGAAAACAAAACCGGGTGTCAAAAGCTGTCTCGGCGACGCGTCGCCACAGTTGTCGACGTTCTGGGACATTTTTCTGGATTGGCGACGCGTCGTGGGAACTCGTGGGGATTGGCGACGCGTCGCCAAACCTGCAAAATGCCTAGAAAACCCCGATTTTGCTGCTATGAACTTTGGACCCTTCCCACACAAATCAAACATGCATCGAATGCCTCCAAATTTCATACACACATAGTACATGTTGAATAGAACATAACCAACTATCAAAAGCTAAGCTATGATGTCTAGAAACATCAATCCAATCCTTCAAAATCCTCTAGTCCACCATAATTCAACCAAAACATTTTCCTAATGCCATAGCTAAAACCACTCAAATTTCTCAAGCAAATCCAAGCTAATGGCATTCCATGAACTTAAAAACACAACTCCCTTACCTTAACTTCCAAGAAACAAGCAAGAATCAAGCCTCTTTTCATTCAACCAAGCTCACCAAAGTTCTACCTAAATTCCAATCAAAACAATGGCACTAAACATCAAAATTACATTCTCTAACCAAAACCCAAGCTTCAAACTAACTAAATAGCATGAATTCAATCAAGAACACAACTCTTACCTCGTTCAAAAATAGGGGATGGAGAAAAACACCCTTCCAAGCTTCAAAAACATGATTCCAAGCTTGAAAATCACTTCTCCAAACTTAACCACCTTGAATTGCACCTCTTGACACCAAGATCACTTGATTCCAAGCTTAATTTGAGAGAGAAATGAGTGAGGGAAGGTTAAGAACGTGATTATGGCAGCCTCCCCTTCTCTTTCCCTTCTTAAACCCTCACTTAGCATCAAGATCATCAAGGTTTCAAGTTTAATGCAATTAGGTCCCCCATCTTTGTAACTTAGTAGTTCTTGATTAAATTCTTGTCTATTTTTCAAGTTTGAGTTAAGGTTGAGAGTTAAGTTCTAAAAATTCATTTTAAAACACTCGGGACTCGTCCCGGCTATTCAGGATGCAAAATTACCATTTTACCCCTGAACTTTGTTCAGTGCTTATTCTTCTCGGAACTTAGTGAACTTTGCTAAACTTCTCTATTATTGCTATGTAAACCTAAATTAAGCTTCTAAACTTAATTTAAAACACTTTACCTTCCTCAACTGCACCTCCCCCTAGAAGGGCCATAACATTTTAAGTAATGCTACATTTTGGGTAAATTCCACACTAGGTCCCTTAGCTTATTTTTATATCCTAAATTGGTGCTCTAACTTAAGGTTATCATATTAAAGTCCTTTACCATATATTGCACATCCCTATTGAGTCATTTCTATCAATTTCACTATTAAATCGGATGAATAATGCCACCATGGCGTTAATTAATAATAAAATAATTGAAAAGTCACAATTTTGGCCATCAAACTTTTTCAATCCATAATTCTAAACACTTAACTTCTAAATCTTGTTTACAATCCTAACCTCATCTAATTCTTTTACCCCTAATTTTTGTTTTCTTTGTAGGTCTGCCACTGCCTTTTTCTTTGCTGCCTCATGTAAAAGAGCTTGGTTATAGTACCACTCACACCTATGAGCTTCAGATTCATGTGAATGTTGCCTAAGATGCTTATATTCATATCATTACATAACTCTAATTCACTCATTGTAAGCCTGTTTTTCCAACAGCATCATTAAGACTTGACTAGCTTCTTGAGTGGTTTTGAAGGCTTTAACAATGACTACAAAATCGTTCTTATCTGGGCGGTGGTAGAGGGTCTTCTGCTTGAAGACCACCTTGATTTTGTCAACATTATGGTAAGACCAGGTGAGGCCATGGACATCATACCAGTCAGGAAGCGAGAAGATGGTTTTGCTTCCACTACGGTGGACTTCGTAGGCCTCTACAAAGTGATCACGAAATCTTTCATTGGCTGGATGCTACAAATCGCTTTTTCAACATTCTTTGGCTGGAAATTCTTCTTGGGACGCACTATAAAAAAAGGGCTTTAGTGACGGCTGTTAGTGACTGCGGCTAAATCATATGTAGTGACTACTAGCATCGCTAAAGTCACTACGGCTAATTCACTCACCATTAATAATTTAGCGATGGTAGCCGTTACTAAGTAGTGATCGCCAGCCTTCACAAAAAATGATAGTTACTAATTTTCGAGCACTAGCTTGCTGCAAGTGAGTTGACAATGGCTAGCTGTCGCTAATTTTGTGTAGGTTAGTCATCACTAATTTAGTGAGCCTATCTGTTGCTAACTTTAGCGAATGTTAGCTATCACTAGGCTTAGCAAAGGTAAGCCATTACTAAATTAATGACGGTTGGCATTCAATAATTAATGGCTATTTGTTGGCACCCAATTTCGTCCGGCTATTAAAATAAAAAATTAAAAAAAAATTGATTAATAAATTAAAAAAAATTAATTAAATTAATTAGTTTAGGGGGCATTTTTGTTTCGTAAGGTTAGTTGAAAAATAATAAATTTATATATATGTGTGTGTGTGTGTGTGTGTGTAAAATATAAAAAGGGGGAATTTTTTTAAAGAATTGACAAAATTGAGAAGTTTGGGGTAAATCTGATAAAGTTCAGAAGTTTGGGAAAATATGATGAAATCTGAAAATTCCAGGTAAATCTGGTAATTATTCGCATGATTTTGGGCCAAACAGACAAATTTGGGCCAAATTGACAGAACAGACAAATTTGAGCCAATCAGTAATTTCGTGAAAAATATGGGACCATACCAGTAGTCAATGAAAGATGAAGGACTAAAACTGTTATTTTTCCCAAACTATATTTTAAATCTGTTTTTAATTAAATTTCGATTATTTTTTCTAAATCAAAGGAATCCAATGCTCCTCCGCTATAAATAGGGGTCCAAACCTGTAAAGAAAGACACGAAATTAGTAAGATATTAGCTTCTTAAAAAAGATAAAACTGTACCTATAGTCCCTGGCCACACCTCCCTCACCCAGAAAAACCCAAAACTTCTATCCCTGTTCCCTGCTGCCGTCCGTTATCTACTATTACCAGCCAAAACCACTTTTTCGTCAATCCTTTCGCCGTTATCCTCGCGCCGGCCACCATCCTCCTCTCCCATGTCGCCGTCCCTCCTCCGTCACCCCCCATCCCTGATTGGTTGATCAATCATCCGGAATTGAAGAATTGGAGCGAAACCTCTTCGTCAAAATCGTGACCCGACCCGCCGGATTGAATTTTCTTTCCCTTTGGATATAACCCCTTTTTAACCCTTCTACTCTTCATATTCATCCACATAAGTCACTAACTTATTTTTCCTTCCAGAACTAATTATTAACAACAACTTTTTTTTTCTTTTCTTTTCTTTTTCTTCTTTCTTGTTATTTTTTTTTTATGGAAGGTTATACCTCCTAATTTTATGTGGATGGCCAAATGCCCCACCTTATTTTTTTTTATTTATTTATTGTCATTTTATTTACATTTATTTACTTTATGCACTTTATTTTTTTTATGTAGATGGCTATGCGCCCCACTTTCTTTATTTATTTATTTTTCTCCATTTATTTACATTACGCACTTTATTTTTTTATGTGGATGGCTAAACACCCCACTTTCTTTATTTATTTACTTTTCTTCATTTATTTACTTTATGCACTTTATTTTTTTATATGGATGGATAAACGCCCCACTTTCTTTATTTATTTACTTTTTTTCATTTATTTACTTTATGCACTTTATTTTTTATGTGGATGGCTAAACGCCCCACTTTCTTTATTTATTTACTTTTCTTCATTTATTTACTTTACGCAAATTATTTTTTTACATAGATGGCTAAACGCCCCACTTTCTTTATTTATGTACTTTTCTTCATTTATTTACTTTATGCACTTTATTTTTTTATGTGGATGGCTAAACGCCCCACTTTCTTTATTTATTTACTTTTCTCCATTTATTTACTTATGCACTTTATTTTTTTTACGTGTATGGCTAAACGTCCCACTTTCTTTATTTATCTACTTTTCTTCATTTATTTTATGCACTTTATTTTTTTTACGTGGATGGCTAAGCGCCTCACTTTCTTTATTTATTTACTTTTCTTCATTTATTTACTTTATGCACTTTATTTTTTTACGTGGATAGCTAAACGCCCAACTTTCTTTATTTATTTACTTTTCTCATTTATTTACTTTATGTACTTTATTTTTTCAAGTGGACGGCCAAGCACCTCACTTTCTTTATTTATTTACTTTTCTGTATTTTATTTATTTATTTATTTATTTTTCTGCCCTTTATTTTTGCGTGGACAGCCAAGCGCCCCACTTTTCTTTATTTATTTATTTTTCTGTACTTTGTTTATTTCTTTATTTATTTACTTTCTGCACTTTATTTATTTCTTTATTTATTTACTTTTCTGCACTTTATTTTTATGTGGATGGTTAAGCGCCCCACTTTATTTATTTACCTTTTTTTATTTACTTTTCTGCAATTTATTTTTCTTTATGTGGATGATTAACCTTATTTTATTTATTTACCATTTTTTTATGGTTGGCCAAGAGTCCTATCTTATTTCCTTATTTTATTTTTTATTATTATTTCTATTACAACCAAGCCCCTCCGTCCTTATTTTTCCATCATCTTTAACATTAATTGGAATATTAAGACACTTATCGTTTTTATTTCCTTTAAATAACAAAATTTAACCTTTTATTCCATTTATTAAAATAAATCTTATTAAACAAATTTTTTAAAAAAAATCATAACCAGATAAAAAATCAATGGTTTTGAACAAGTTTTTTTTTTATCTATGGATTAGATAATTACTTTTAAAGAAAAAATAAAAATTTTTAAAAAATAATATTAATACCATTAAAAATCCATGTTTGGATAATTCGGTAAAAATTTATGACAAAAATTAATAATTAATTAAATAATTAATAATAAAATAAAAAAATTAAAATTTTCATTAAATTCCATATCCAGGTGATTTGATAGGATCCATGGTTTGGAAAATATCAAATTTAT